>CAJDSM010001326.1:1834-12583 GCA_903981925.1 Ostrea lurida
GAAGATGCCTATTGTTTTTCAAGGTCAAATTGTATGTAGTATCACTTAGTAGAAAAACCATGTAGGCAGGATACAGACAAAACTTAAGCTCTAGGATCTTACAACTTGGTACATTTAATCCTCATGATGAAAAGTTCAAAGGTCAAGGTTGTAGTATCATATATAAGCTGAATATCTTTAGCTTCAGTGTTAGAATGAATCAAATGTTTGAATATAAGGCTCGTTTAAAATCCTCATTTTGTACTGTCTGCAGTGGCTCAGTATAAATCTTTGAAGTAAATTGTCTTTGCTTAAAAGTACAATCAATATTAATCAAAGTACTTAAAATTCTGAAAACGAAGGTGGACAAACCAAATAAGATATCAGTGGATCCAGCGTCTAATTCTTTTTAGAATCCTCTACGATAAACTACATTACATGATCAGCTTTCATTAACTTGTTAATTTTGGTGTCTATACTTGTGTCTATGTTTCAGTTTAAAACAAAAGTATAAGTAAGAGAGTAACGGTGATCTGATTACATAAATATTTAAAAATGGCTTTGTTTATCGTGGAAATGTGCATTTTTAAAACACACACAGATCAATCTGTAGTAAATTACACCCTTCATTTTAAACACACTCTACCATGGAAATTTCCTCATTCCTTTCTCAATTTTGTCCAACGATTATTTATCCCGACATTGTCACAATTAATAAACGTTTGATAATATTTCTTTCAATTCCAACTAATTTCATTCTTGATATTAGTCAGTCACGCAACACCTAGACATTTATATCTCTGCTCAATCTTGGGTAAACTGTGTTCGGGTTACACATACGGGGGTTTGGTACTCTTTTTTCCAATATGTCGACAATACGCAACGTGCAAAAATCATACTACCCATAATGCTCTGCGTCTCCGCACACTCTCTTTCATCTACATTGCATAGATAATGCAATTAACTGGTTTTCATTGTTGGATAAAGTGGGTCATAAAACAATGCTGTTAAACTGAGGGTTTTCACTTTGATAGAAAACATCGGTTTTCGGAAGAAAATACTGCAATTCCCAATGAACTATATTTTTAGAGCTCATGAATAAAAGTAAACAAATCAGAAATCGGATATTTTCTACCTCATTTTGAAATTTAACAGGGCAAATCATGTATTAAATATCAGTGTAAAGTTGCTATTTTTCATTTTCCTCCGGGAGTTGAGTTGTAAAAGTTGCAATATTTTATAAAATTGATAAAATGAAAATCGTTGGAACTCGGCTGTGCGCCATTTTTTGCTGGACGCTGACATAACGAGGTGTTACCTCATAAAAATGGCTGTTTTAATTGTTTCACATGTTGAAAAATGTTGATATAAAAAATTCCAGGGTTCCTGATCTCCATGGAGCCATGCAGCCTTTAGAGGTCAATCTCCTGGACTGTATCGATGGAAACATTTTTAATTGATATTTCATAATAAGTAATCTAACCTCCAATCTGGCATCTGCCCAAATCATTTTGTCCGTAGGCCTGTCAATCACAAGTCCATTTGGCCAGCCCAGGTCATGGTCAATCAAAGCTTTTCTATTCTGTCCATCCATCCAGGCCCTCTCAATACGAGGGTTCCTACCCCAGTCCGTGAAAAACATGTACCTGATGATGAACAGAGTAAGAATACTGCGGCATAATCTTTAATAATATATCATGGTAATTGTTACTTTTCAAAATTTGTTAGAAATTGAGTCAGGTGAAAGTGTGGTGATATTACTTATTGTAACCCTAGCTTCACGGTTCATGACTATGGACGATTAAGGTACAGTCAACCTTTTCTGGCTAGATCGACTCAATGTGTCATGGTGAAATAAAATTCATTTGAACTTTTGTTAGCTATTAATGAACAGCAAGTTTCTTACCCTAATTCATACACAAGTACAATAGCTCTGGGCTTGTCCAGATTCTCCCAAAACAACACTTTTCTCATGCTTCCATCCATATTAGCCACTTCAATACGATTCAGCCCAGTGTCTGTCCAGTAGATTTTCTGACCCACAGTATCCACTGCCAGTCCATCTGGTGTATCAAGGCCATTTCTAATAATTTCCTCTTCTTGGGATCCATCTAAGTCCGATCTCATAATCTTATCTAACACTGTGTCTGTCCAGTACACCTTTCCTACAAAAGCATTAATGGACTTGGAATAAAACAGTATAGGCCTCAAAAGTCATATAATGGCCAAAATGTAAAATCGTGCATACTGGATGTGATTGTGTCTATGAAAAAAGGCCCTTATGGCATATACTCAAGAGAACAAAGAAATAATGTCGCAAAGATTTGACGTTACGTGTTGAAGAAGCATGGTATTCCACTCATGTTTCAAAACTACATGTTAGATTTATTTAATATAATTATAACATTTCTAAGCTTTATACTGACCAGAAAGATAATTTGAAAACAAGATGTGTTTGTGAGACACTAATTCCCCTATATTCCACATTTTTTTTATTGTGCGCTAACGCGTTTAAAGATTTTGAAAGTAGGTCAAACTTCAAGGTCAAGGTCAGGAGGTCAAAAATTTTGGTAGCCACGAATGGTCTTGTCATAAGGACAACATACACTGGTGACATATCAAGTCCTAGTATGTACCATTCAAGATTAAAGTTTCAGACCAGAAGGACAGAATGACAAAAAACAATATGCCCCCCCCCCCTCCCCCTGTCTTCGATCACAGGGGCATTACAATATGTTGAATGAAATATTTAAAAGAATTATTCGAGTGATTTTATTTAAAATCTGAATGTTCTGTGTTGATTTATTTTTTTCTAGATATACAAGCAACAACAAAAATAAAATACGTAGCAAAGATAGCAAGTCCACAAAGATTCACCTAAGATTATGTTTATTCTTTGAATGAATGAATGAATGATAAATGAGCTTGGGGTAAAAAAAAAATTCATCATTTTTAAAAAAAAGAAACATCAACCTCGATTTTTCTCTCATATTTTTTCATTGTTCTTTTAATGTTAAGAGGACCCATCATTCATAAGGTTATTATTATTCAATAATATCCACTATCCAAATCTAAAGTAGGACTTACTGTTGATGCTATCACAAATCTTAAAGTAGGACTTACTGTTAATGATATCCACATCCATGTATGACTTACTGTAATGATATCCATGTAGGACTTACTGTTAATGATATCCATGTAGGACTTACTGTTAATGATATCCATGTTAGGACTTTACTGTTAATTGATATTCCACATCGTACAGCAGGGACTTACTGTTAATGATATCCATGTAGGACTTACTGTTAATGAATCCATGTAGGACTTACTGTTAATGATATCCACATCTACAGCAGGACTTACTGTTAATGATATCCATGTAGGACTTACGTTAATGATATCCATGTAGGACTTACTGTTAATGATATCATGTAACGACTTACTGTTAATGATATCCACATTAAAGCGATGACATTCCTCAGTTGTCGAACAGGCATCACTACGTCAGCGAAATATTCCACATCAAGGGAAAGCTTTCCTGATATCAGATTTACGCAGAAATTCAGGAAATTCCTCATATCTGTGGAGAAAATCATTTTATTTTACATTCAAGCAATACGTTTAACATCATTACATGCATGTCTCTGCTTCTGCTACGTGTGAAGGGATTAATGTCAAAACGACCACAGGATCAGGACACACACCCATGTCATAAGCAACCTTTGTGTTAATTGCTATTTTATTTAAATGACTTGGAAAACACATTACAAGTGGCCCTAATGTGCACATTGCTTTACTCGAACTATAACATTTTCCTATGAAAATATTAAAACTCCCATTAATGCCCAATCTCTCCTTTGTCTTTAAAACATCCAGAATGCTTTAAGCCAAAATTGGCACGGTGGGTTCTCAAAGAAGTTGACAGACTGAATAATGGAACAAATCTTCATTTAGACAAAGCTGGCCTAATGAGCTTTCAGTTATTCACCTGAAAACTAAATGGTGTATTGAAAATACATTTTGCATGGATATATTGGTCAAAAAGAAGGGTTTGCACAAATATACACACTTTCACAACTGGTTGCTCGATCATCTGAAGTTCAGCCATGATCACAAATGATCTGGTAGTACTAGATCTGTTCAGCAAAAATAAGAATACAGATAAAATAAACCAGAACATTTTTTAAAATCTCTGTTTGAATTTCTAGACAATTTGGTGCCTATAGTTCTTATGCACTTTAAACAAGAAATATTCTATACAGGTACTCTTGATAAGCGTTCAGACCTGTGGGGGGTCCTGGTTAGAATAGGTCTTCCAGCACCCTTGAGTGCCGTAAGGGACAGATGGACCATTTTCCCACATTAATCTATAATTTCAATAGCCTAGGGAAACATGCTTCAAAATTATATTTTTATTTCTACAGCTACTCCTATATCTGATAAATGTATTTCAATGGGGAAGAGTATATACTTAGAATTTTATATTTGAGCATTAAATAGTTTTGCATGCCGTACAATGCAAATATTCAAACTCAAAAAGTGTCCTGGATAATACGGCCTAATTTTTTTTGCATAAACATGTTTTTCACGGCATACAAAGATTTATAAAAATGAGGAACTTAATTTCTCATGGATTTATGCTACCGAAAATACTTAATACTGATTTTATCAATTCTTAGTTAGAATGTTCAACCCATTCTGCTCATTCAGTGCCAATTTTCAATAGGGTGTTATATATATGATAAGGATCTGCTCCTTGCCTGTAAAGTAGTGGATGTTTTGTGTTCTGATTTCACTCTGATTAATCGAATTGACCTCAGGCCACCAGACAAAACATCGTCTCTGCATTGTAATGGATAAGGACACGCACATGCTGATTTTAATATCCCCCACACTGTTTGCAGGGGTATAAAAAACATCAGATTAATGAAGAATAATAATTATAGGCCAATAAAAATAATGATCTTAATAATGTTTCTATCAACAAACGATCATGTTCAGTATAACTGCTAGCAAAATCTTTGTTATGAAGGCAAAAACATTAATATGACTCCCCCCACCCCCACCCACCCGTCACTGTTAGTTGAGTAGTTTCAAAGGAGTCTGCGTTGGACGTTTTGGCAAATTTCTCAAGTTTCAAACATGGCCCTATCTCCCACAAAAAATTAAGAGGATTCAAAAATTCTTGCGTAATATTGCACAACTACATCATGAATGCTCCTTGACTACATTATTAAGTTTCTTCCCAAATTCACGTGACCAAGTAGTCTTCTGAGGAGTTGTGCCTGACAAACTTTCGTGACGGATCATGCGACGGACAGGCCATAAAACATTATTCTCCCCCACCAAAGTACGTGGCGGAAGACATGAATAACATACATGTCATGCAATGGTACTAACGAACCTAGAACTTGAGACAAACTTCTAACATAATTTAATTTGAGGAGTGCACTAAACAATATGAACTCACCAGGTATTGCATGTCTCTATAACCTCTTCATCAGAATTCACCTCGTGCGGACAGGCACAGGTGGTCCCTCGGGGTAATGAAGCTATTAGACACAATGGCTACAAGCCGCCATTGTTAGACAGTACAATCCGAGTGAACTGAAATTCTAAAGGCAATGCCAACTAAACAAAAATTTCTGTGCCAAATATCATCGTACGTATGTGTCAAAAGGAAATTTGACATGCGCAGAGTTGGAAACTGCGTACATGTACAGTTCACAATACTGATCCTCCGTCAGTCAAATATTCAGGGAAGCTGGCCTGTATGTTTCCTGAGAAATGTTACAGAAATAATTTGTGACATAGACGCCCGAAGCCAGATGCCGAGGCAGATGACAGAGAAGTGATTCCCATATGTCGCCTCGCACTAGCGCAGTGCAGGCAAACACAATAAAACTTGTCTTGAAAAAGGAATACACATGTGAAATATGAAAGCCCTATCACCATTCCCTCAAAAATTATGGCCAAGGTTAAGGATTTTGAAAACAAAGAAGACAGATGGTCAGGCCAAATGAGATATGCACTCAAATCCCTGATTATGAGTGTAAAAAAATTTAAACCTATTTCAAAGTTTCAGAATCATATCTGGGAGATGAAAAAATAATTGAGGATAAAAATGACAGAAACATCGTGCACGATCTTGATATAATCTGGTTTTCCTGTCCCATGTAGCAGGAAAAGAGATCCGAGGGGCTTGCTTTCCTATCCCTATGTAGCAGGAAAAGATCGAGACCATGAGGGGCTTGCTTTGTACCTTGTGGTCTGTTCTTATGGAACATCCTCACATCCCATACATCAGCATAGTTTGATTTCAGCGTCTCCATGTGCGAGCCGTTAGTTTTATGTGCCGAGTGAAGGCCTTTATCCTGACGATCGGTCCAGTACAGCTTGTCCTGGTACACGGTCAGTCCAAATGGTCGCTGTACATCCACCGAGACTATCACCTGTCAAACAGAATCCATCAAATACATCATCAAACATCAGCAGTATGATGGCTAGTCTTAGGGAGTAAAATTATTCATGTAACCTGCCTGATCATGCATATAACAGGATCATTCAGGCAAATGCAGTCTTTTAAATGTAAATGATGGTACTGTCTAAGGTATAATTATTGCTGTTATATGTCTGCAATTCAGACATAGTACATCACAGCTACAGCAAACACACTAATAATGAATTTTAACACTTGACAAGGTAAACCACAGTTACGGTGAAACACACGTTAATGAATGTCACACTACATCTAACGCTTCAGCAAACACACTTATAAAAAATTCACACTTACAGTAAAACACAGTTACAGTGAACAACTTATATAGAATTCACACTTACAGTAAAACGCTGTTAAGCAAAACACTTAATAAGAATTCGACGCATACAGCGAAGTGACTTTTATTCCTGTTAGGCCTGTTGTATCGGGTGAAAATTTATCGACTCGCGATTATATTGGATATTTTCAAAATGGTACTGCGAATATGTATCTTGCAATATTTTAAATACAACAACCTTTTCTCTTATTTCATTGGACTATCAGACTTGGTCTCTATGCAGAATATGATGAAAGAAATAAGAAACTCAAGATTTTGGTTGCTTAACTTTCATTGCTCTATTGGAAAGTAGAAAAAACTATGATCTAACTCTTAATACACTCACATAATGTTATCATCCATATAAACGTAACATTTTAAAGTGTGAGCATCTCAGCTGAACGTAAATTCCAATGAACTGGATAAGCGCCGATTATACCGGTATTGAAAGAACGTATGTGATACCGGGGGGTCATATTTGGATGGGTAGATATATTGAATTGGTTTCAGTATTGTATCTTGATTTTTTTTTTAATTAATGAATCGCAAATATATCGCGATAGCCGTAGTTATCCACACCCTATTTCTCTGTAGTTATGAACTTATTGATTAGAACAAATTACGTATATAACAAATCCAATTATTCAGCCCCAGCACTTTGCTTTAAACATCTTTTACTGTAAAACTGTTTATTGGGATTATTTCATGAAAAAAAATGATCTCTTGATGAATCAAGTAGGAACCAGAGTTTGTCATCTTGATCTATATTTATAACCATGAACTTCAAAATCAGGTGAAGATTAAAATTTAAGGGGCATGTACATGGCCACAATTCAATAAGTTCACTTCATGTAAAATCTGATAACGACTGCCCCAAGGTCAAAACCATCAACCAATCAAATGCATTGCGCATTCTCAAGATGTGTTGGTGATCTGTTCTATTTCTTTAAGTTTATACTTAGAAAGATGTTTTTCAAATGTTTTAAATATAAACACTATGTACCAAGTTTAGCCCTGCCCTGGGGTCAGAACCCCTACCCCAGAGATCATCAAATTTACAGTTTTCATAGAGGCCTTCCTGCTCCACATCACTATGCATTTAGTTTCTTTTAGACATGTGCAGTTGTAAAGAAGATTTTTTGAAAATTGGTCACTTTTTGGCAGTTTTTGCCCTGCCCCCAAGGTCCCTGGGGTGCAAGAGTCCTGAAATTTACAATTTATGTGTCCCTTGTCCCAAAGATGCTTCATACCAAATTTGCTAAGAAATGGATTGGTAGTTATCAATAAGAAGTTAAAATGTTCAATTGTTAACAGACGACGCATGATACACGATGACGGACGAAGACCAATTGCAACAGGTCACTGAGTTTACTCAGGTGACCTAAAAATGTTCAATTGGTAATACACAACAGACAATGCACTACACATTATGATGAAGTACAGACCAACAGTGGTAGGTCACCTGAATGACTCGGGTAACAGAAAAACTTTCTTGGGAAATGAAGAAGGAAAGTATGTGATCAAATCTAGTTAGAAGCCCTTCAGTTTTTACATGATCTGATCAACTGATCACCCACTTTGTATCCCTGTGAACTTTTTAAAATGGTTAAGAAGAAGAGGAGATTTAGTGTACAGTACCTTCCGGTTTCCACCATTTACATTAGAGCACTCTATCATACTGGTTCCAGCATCTGTCCAGTACAATATCTCGGTTTCCATGTCAAGTGCTAAACCATTGGGCCACTTTAAATCAGAGTTGACAATCACTTGTCTTCCTTTTCCATCCATCCCTATTTTCTCGATCTTTGGAAATTTACCCCAGTCAGTCCAAAACATCAACCTACAGATAACAAGTTCTCAGATATTAGCAATATGTTTTCACACTTAAAAAAAATCAGGTTCGGTCAAGTATGTGGGGCTTGACCTGTACTTAGCATTTTTACATGCATGAGAGACAAAATGGCGTACCATTAATTTGGGGGGGAGGGGGGTCCGCCACTGCCACAAACTACATAATGCACCCATGAAAAAGCTCACTTAGGGCATTTTTCTAAAGCGTAATTTTGTTTCATGTAGTATCAGCCATCATTAGGTTATGACTTTCTTTCTTTGCATTGCATGAGTAAAAGCCTGTCCTAGCTTAAAATCTGGTAGAGAGACAAATCAAAAGTTCTTTGTGGAAAATATTTCCCCATATTTCTGGAATAGTTCATGAGATATTCAATAGGTCTAGGGTCATTTATTATACTAATAATTAGATGAGCAAAACAAATGGTCAATATTTGATAAGGTCTAGTAGGGGTGAATCGTACCAGTCCTAGGGGTGATTCGATAACGTAACTAGGAGGTGATTCGATACAGTACTAGGGGTGATTCGATACAGTACCTAGGGGTGAAACGAGTATGGTACCCTAGGGGTGAAAGAACGACCTAGGGGTAACGTAGGGTTAACGTGGTCCTAGGTGGTGAAACATATACGGTACCTAGGGTGATATCTGATTACAGTACCTAGTGGGTGAAACAATCACGGCCTAGGGGTGATCGATGACAGTAGCCTAAGGGGTGTGAAAACGATATGGTACTAGGGTTGAAACAACGTACCGGGGTCGATACCAGTAGCTAGGGGTGATTCGATACAGTACCTAGGGGTGACGATACAGTACCTAGGTGAGATAGTCCTAGGGGTTGAAACAATACAGGTACTGGGGTATATTCCGATACAGTCCTAGGGGTGATTTGATAAGTACTTTAGGGGGTGAATGATATGGTTACCTAGGGCGTGAAACAATATGGTACCTGGGGTGGTCGATCAGTACCTAGGGGTTGATTCGGATACCAGTACCTAGGGGATTCGAATACAGTACTAGGGGTGAATGACGATAGGTACCGAGCGGGTGAACAATATCGTACCTAGGGTGATTGCGATACAGTACTAGGTGGGGTGAAACAATACGGTACCTAGTGGGTGATATCGATACAGTACCTTAGGGGTTGAACGATATGTCTAGGGGTGAAACAATTACGACCTAGGGGTGATTCGCATCAGTACCTAGGGTGAATACGATATGGGTACCTAGGGGTGAAACAATACGGTCCTAGGGGTTAATTCGATACAGTCACCCTAGGGGTGATTCGATAACAGTAACTTTAGGGGTGAAATTGATATGGGTACCTAGGGTGAAACAATATTGGTGACCTAGGGATGATTCCGATACAGTCCTAGGGGTGATTCGATACAGTACCGTAGGGGTGATTCGATACCAGTTTCCTAGGGGTGAAACGTAATATGGTACCTCAGGGTGAAACTAATACGGTACCTAGTCGGGTAAAACACATACGGTACCTAGGGGTGATTCAATACCAGTATCTAGGGTGAAACGATATGGTGACCTGAGGGGTGGAAACAATTCAGCGGTAACCCAGGGGTTGATTTCGATACCAGTACCTATGGTGAAGAGATAGGTACCTTAGGGGTGAAAGACAACAGGTACCTAGGGTGATTCGATACAGTACCTAGGGGTGATTCGAGATACAGTACCTAGGGTGAAACGAGAATATGGTACCTGGGGTGACACAATACAGGTACCTAGGGGCTGATTCGTACAGACCTGGTGATCGATTAGGTACCTAGAGGTGCTAGTGTTCGATACAGTGTACTTAGGAGGTGATCCTCGACGATATGGTACCTAGGGTGATGTTATACAGTACCTAGGGTGATTGATATAGCGGACCTAGGGTGAAACAAAGAGTACCTAGGGGGAACTTACTTCTCGACTCAATTCCAATTTTGATACTTTAGTATCGATTCAATACAAAAGCATGTACCAAATTCTTTATAATACTAAGATTTTTTATGTTTCATTGTACCTATTGCTCTCTGCAAATAAATTAAAACTAATATAAACTCTTAGCACTTGTCCTAAAGCTGAAATGTAGCCATACCCAGGATTTATAC
>CAJDSM010001327.1:0-11939 GCA_903981925.1 Ostrea lurida
CTGAGATGTAGGCATGCGCAGTACTGTGTTACTGTTTTGCGATGATATAGCCTACACCATGGCCATTTTCTCGTGTGAACAATGTATACGTATTTAACAACATAATCATAAGTATAGCATGTGATATAGTAAATCATATATTTTTTGGCATTTACAGTTCTCCGAAATACGTCAAATATAAGCTGATTCTACACTGACAACATTAAAAGCGTGATTTTGAATTCTACTTCCTATATCCAACGGAGATCGCGTGTTGTATGATTCAATCCTTTTCCAGTTATTATAGAAGGGTCACGCTCTGTCACGACACGTTGCTGTATTGAGGCTATTTTCTCGCTTGTGTTTACTTTAGACCGGCACAGATTTCGTGGCTCACATTTTTAACCGTTTACTTATATTTTGATTTCCTTAACGAGAATCACAGTGTAGATGACATATTAAAGAAATATTACTAGATTATGCTACTTTAATGATTTCCCAAATATTCATAATGGCTTTACACATTCATGTATTTATAAATTAGATTTTCTAAACTGTTGACATTAAAAATTTGTCATTTTAACATTTTTTGAATATCTTTATTATTCTGTTTTACGAAAATGTGTGCTTTTCTGATGTTGACCTGTACTTCTGTTTTGTATGTTTGATATCTTTAAAAAGATGGTAACGTTCATATTTTCTTTGGTTATTAATAAAATTAAACTATATTCAGTGGAAATTCATATAGGTTTTCCACTTTCAACCATCAACATTTATAAGTCACATGAGGGTGGAGATAACTTAATTATTAAAAAAGAACCTGATGTATACTGAGTATAGTTTTCCATCCTTTGTTTTAGGATATGTCGCTGTTCTAGCGGCCGCTGTGCAGAGCCAGCAAGATCTGACCTGGGCGTTGGCCAGGTTGTCGGAGCTAGGACTAGCCATTAGTCCCAATAAAAAGCCCGATATATACGAGATGTATACCAAAACACTATCAAAGGACTGGAAAAACAAGTACCACCAACACAATTCTCAAAGGAAGTGTAAACTATGTAGCAACAACTGATAGCTTCAGTGCTTTGATGTTTTTCCAACAAATATCCGAAAGTTGAACTCGTACATTCAGAATTGATTGTTGTGTGATATTCAAAATAAGAGTTAGTTCTCTTTCAGCTTTATAGCTATTCATACATAGAGAATGTGCCTGAGAATATTGGAAGTATACGAAATGATATTACTTTGTATTTATGGTTTTGTGTTCAGCTTAAAAGTATAGATCCATGTCTCATTTTTCTGTATGCTTTTATCTAGATCTCGACTGCAAATGAATACTCATGATATGCGTTTTACAATTTTTTGATTTATTAAATTGTGTTTTCAAAAGTAAACTGTCAAAGTCATTTTTAGCCGGGTACCATAGCGTAAGCTGTGGCTCGGATACAGGGATTGCCTATTTGCGCGTAGTAATCTGGAAATGACCCCCAGCAACCGCCAAAATAAACTTATACTCTTCATAATCAATTCACCGTAGTTTGTTTTTGTATGCAACATCCACAACTCTTTAAAATTTCAAACCAAGTTTCTATATTTTAAACATTTGAAAGCGAAAGTGATTTTGTTGTAGGGACATGTACTGTCTCGCTAGTGAGATAGCTTTAGAGTTTCTATCTTGATCACGCAAGTTAAGCAACGGCGAGCGTGGTCAGCACCTGGATTGGTGACCGCTGCGCGTTACAATTTTATGGCAGTCGTAGTGTACTCGAGATCGTTTGGCGGATAGAAGAGAGATCTTGCTTCATTGTAGAGTCTCTACGGAACATGGATGTTGTGTTCTATACGGACGTGTTCTTGTCTTGACAGAAGTGCAGTTGTCGTCGGGAAAGCGAAGAGGAAGAGAGAGAGAGAAGTGTAGAAAATGAAGCGATAAGAGATATAGCGAGAGTTAAGAGAGAGAGAGTTTTTTTGTCTTAATGATAGAATGTGTAGGAAGATTTTGAGAAAATTAAGTATATATACGGTGTACCGTTGGACCGAGCGAATCAAGAAATGGTTTTTGCATAATCATAATTTATTTAAGTACGGTAAGGTTGAGAAATAGAATATTTATTATCTAAAAATGTGGTTTTTTCTTCTTTGCGCTAAAGAAAACAAAACATTTTCGGCTAATTCGACGTCAACAATGCCACGTTCACGTCGACAATATCGGACGTGACAGTGTAACGCGGTAAATATAACGTCAGCTGGCGTAAACAGTGCATTGTGACGTTACATCTAACGTCGATGTTTTCTTTCAAACCAAACGATTATAAACAACAAGAATTGCATCCCGTTTGCAATCGATAAATACTTCTATGATGAACAAATTTATCCAAGAAAATTAAATTTGCATAAAGCTGAGCGCTTCTACTTTTTTATTTATTGGAACTCGTGAACTCGTTCACTATTAAGTCGTACGTACTTTGCATGTATCAAGTTTTCTATCAATAATTAGGTAAAAAACTGCAACAAAAAGAAATTATAGTATGATTGAAGAAATAGTGGTGTGAATTTAACAAAATAACATGTCAGAGTTACATATTTGAACAGTTAGGTTTACTCGAATATATCTGTTGAAGCATAATTAATAATAAAAATGGCCGGCGCCCTTTGGCTCACAAAAAAATTTCCTTGAACGTATGTCGAGATGATTTGTTTTCTTTTGCTGATTTTGAGTTTTTTCTTTACATACGCGTTACCTTTAAGCCTTGCTTCGCGACGGGCCTTCGGCCCGTCCGAGCTTCGCTCGGTACTATACCAATCTAATTTTAAAAATCATTATGTACATTGCATGGATCCAGTGTGGATATTATTTTTAATTTTAAATTAATACTATACCACCATCCCCTAGCTATTGAAAAAGACCAGGAACTTGATGAAACGGATTTTTATTCAATTTAGGCAGATTCAAAATATATTGTCTCAGTACAAAAAGGCGAAGTATATATTTATGTAACATTTGTGTCAACGTAATCATAATCCAAAAAAACATATACAAATCGATGTGTAGGGCAACAAGACCTCGACAAAAGCGAAGGTAGGATTTAGGTGCCATGGAGGAGTAAGCATCCTCTGCTGACCGGTCACACCCGCCGTGAGCCCTTAGTCCGAAATAAAGTAAACGGAATTACCCGTAGTCAAATCCAGTACAGTGGCGGATCCAGGATTGTGTAGAAGGGGGGCCCGGCCCTTTGGACAAAGTGGGCCTGCTATACGTCGCTGGCTAGAGGTTCAAGAATGAGCCAAGTGGGGGCCCAGGGGGCGAAGCCCCCGGAAAGCTCTAGGGTTTAAGGGCTTTTCAAGTCATTTTTAGAGGTTTATTTAGCTATAATTCTATACATAATGATAATTTTGGTCACCAAAAGGGGGGGGGGCGGGGCCCCTGGGCCCCCCCCCCCTCTAAATTTCCTACTGAGTAGGAAAATGACAGTCTAACAAAGGGTATGAAACAAGATCAGTCAACTATGACTTATGAAATTTGTAATCGCAAACTTTTAAAATATTCGTCAATATATATGCACCCACCGAAATGTTCCCGGTCCAGTAAATCTCAATACCTATACGCCATTGATCTACCATGAAAATATTCCATTTTCGATAGTTTTTCGCAACCACTTTTGGTTCATTTCCTGCAGTTTGTCTCCGGACAGGGTCATTCCAGTAGTCCTTTACTTTCAGATCGCCAAACTTAAGACCGAACTCAGAATTTCTGCAGACCTCAGTACAAGTTCAATATCCAGTACTGAAAGAAAAAACAACAGAAGGATGTCAAGAACAGGTTTGAAACTCTCGCAGGGCTCACTGAAGAAACACTAGAAGAAACATGGAGGACGATAAAGGGGGGGGGGTGGAAAGGGAAGAGGAAACAGAATGGATGACAGACATAGCTTTAACCAGTATCGTTCCCGCTACGCTTCCACTTACCTTGGTGTAGCGCAGCGTTAATACGCCTCTGGTGAGAGATTGAGCTTTAACATATATAAGGAAAAACCTTCAGCAGAAAATAAATCAGTATCAGGACCAGCAAAGAAGGAAGCTTTTAGAAAAACAGTACTGGAGAGAGTGAAGAAGAATGCCAGGGAGATAAACGTCGCTTCATCCACCAACTGACGGGGAAGCTGAGGCAGCAGACGACAGTGACATGAGACGAAGCACCCAGGGCTGATCCAGCGCAACAGAGGTGTGTTACAGCCCCTAGTACAAAAGATCAAGTTCCTGCTGACTGGAAGAAAGGTCATATCGTCAAGCTGCCGAAGAAAGGAAATTTACATTGAATAGCTACAGAGGAAAATATAAATATAATAAACATTGCTTTTTTTATTTTACATGTTTTCTTCAAATATATTTTTCCACAACTGCCCATTTGGAATCAAATACTAATACATGAATTTCGAAGATAATTAAATTTTTCAACACAGTAGTTTGTTAGATGTTTTAGCAAACCCTTTATGTTTGGATGTTTACTATTTTTTAAGCAGTAAAAGATGTATTGTTTTGTAAAAAACGATAAAAAAAAATTAATATACAGCATTGGATTCTGGAATGGTATTCACCAAATATTCATTTGTTATATTAAAACCTACTCGCTTTGAAGTAGCATTGTATATTTCATACTAAGATTATTCCAAAGAGATATGACCTTTGGACAATATAAAAAATATGTTCAATGGTCTCACTTTCAGAGTTACAAAAAGAACATACATCATTCTATCAACTATTCTAATTTTTTTCAAGTAATATTTGACTGGCAGAAATTCTAGGATGTAGTAAAAAAAATATTCATATCTAGTAATCAGTCATTCCAAAAATTACTTTGTTAAATTCCACTCTGTATCTACGCACATGCACTCTGAAGTTGATATTAAAGCAATGCGGGAGTTCCTTATACACAATATCTTTATAGTTTTTGGTGATCACTTTTGGAATTCCCATGAGTACGAAGTGTGCTCCTTTGTTCGCTGACCTCTCTATACATTCTTACGAGGCAGAATTCATTCAAAAGCTTCTACACAGAGGGAAGGAATTTCTAGCCGTGGCCTTTAATTCGAAATGAAAATACATATACATTTAATTTACTTTAATAATAATAATGACCTTTATTTAACCAGGATTGCACAATTAGTTTATAAAAACTAGTTTACATTGTGGTCCTGTCTTTAAACATATATACATATAAACCATACACCACAACAACATGAAATTATCACAGTAATAATTTGCTATCTCTGAATATTCTGTGTGAATACTGTCAGTACTTAGATTTTTTTTTTCCTTATCGTCTGCCACCTTCTACAGGTTTATTGGTTGCTAGCAGTAGCCGCAGCTTAGGCTGATGTGATGGCGGGATTCTACTCCTCCAATACCCTGAGCATTCCCTTAAAATATGAACAATAACCTAAAACTTTAAGCTGTCTTGAGTGGTTTAAAATATGGATTTCGTTTCATTTGAGTTTCGTTTAGGTCTAATTTTGTTTTGTGGGATTTCGATTTCATTTCACAATTTAAAGGCTGACTATTTATTCATTTCTTATAAACATAAAATAGAAGAAAGAAAAGTGGGGGGAGAGGTGGGTGGGATTTTGTTTTTTTTAATTTGTTTGTTTATTTAGGGGTGATTTAGGGCTGATGTTTTTATTTTTTTGTTTTGTTATTCGTTTGTTTTGTTTAATTTTTTTTGGTTCGTTTGTGGGGGCAGTTTGAGGTGTTTTTTAATTTTTGTTTTGTTATATGTTTGTTTTGTTTTTGTTGCTTTTATAAATGTAAAATGACCGTAAATTAGCAGTCGATAGTCCGCAAATTTGAGTGGAGAGTGTTGATCGATCACCATTAGCACAGAAAGGACTAACACTGCAGCCGCATGAACATTGTAAGTTACAGATTTCTTTATTATCAAGTATGTTTAATATCTAGCAAGTATGTTTTTTTTTGAAACAAAGATGATATTGCCCTGTACCGAAAATTCTTAGGAAATTTAAAAAGATCTACATTCTAGAGAAATAGAGGTAATCGGTGTCGATAAAGGAAAGACATTACAGTATATTACTGAAAGACTTTTGAAATGTGAAATTGATTGTATGAAAATTTGTAGACCATTTATTTTACAAATGCGCTGTGAAACTAGCAATGTTGGTTTGACTCGGGGAAATTATATGCTAGATTCTGAATTTTGACATCAATTTTTAAGTCCTACATGTTTAGAGAGCGCAATCAAAACATTTCTCGGGGAAATTATATGCTAGATTCTGAATTTTGACATCAATTTTTAAGTCCTACATGTTTGAGAGCGCAATCAAAAACATTTCTACACTCGTATCATACCGAAGAAAATAGTTTATCTAAGCTATCACAATATATTTACAATGTTTTGCCTTTGATGTAATGATAACCATTTCCCCATGAACGCACTGCGGTAGTATACAATGCACGTATCACATAAATATAGTGCGTCTATTCTAACGACGAGGATTTCCGACAGAATGAAAGTAAAAATGCAAATATATTGATAAGAAATTTTCATTACATTTTTGAAAATACCGGTATATGAAGATATTATCTGCGACGCTTCACGATAGTAACACCTCGATGATTTAGAGGTATTAGATGTATAAGGACCATATTTCATTACTAGTAAATTGGTGGTGGGATTTTGTAATCATGGTATCTATTTTGAAGGGTTCGTCAAATAAAAATGTTCCACCATAGGAATTTCAAAATTTTGATTACTGCTTGATATATTTAACCCAGAATTACATTGACGTCTATGGGAATAGCATTGTTTTATCAATTATTTTTCAAAGAAATTATATTTTCTCAAAATCTCTTGGTAAAAAGTTACATACACTTTTTTTTAATGGAAACGTGAAAGAGAATTAATTATTTACCGCATCCAATTTTAGAAAATTAGATTTTCTTATTTTTAAAAAAGGCGAGATAACTCTTGAAAAAAGTTTCAAGTCCAAAAAGATCGGCTTATCATTACTACCTGTCATGTGAATTTCATCTACTTTACTTTCACCATTACTTTAACTATAGACAAGTATGTTGATATAAACCATTCAAAATTCTCATCACCCTTCATTATACTCTAATACCTTAAGTCCATTTTTTCCACCTCAGGATTCAAGTCCATTTTTTTTCCACCTCAGGATTTAAGTCCAATTTTTTTCCACCTCATGATTTAAGTCCATTTTTTTCCACCTCATGATTCAAGCCCATTTTTTTCCATCTCGGGATTTAAGTCCATTTTTTCCACTCTGGATTTAAGTCCATTTTTTTCCACCTCAGGATTCAAGCCCATTTTCTCTGAACCGAAAGCGCTCTGGTAAAGCGTAAAGCAATCTCAATATATAAACCTCATATGATAGTTATAACGTAACAAAAACATCTACCATTTTTACACCACTGTATATAAACTAGAGAAAACACTTTTTATTTCATGCCCCAGAATCGAAGATTTGGGCATATAGTTTTTGGTCTGTTCTTTCTTTTTCTTTTTTTTTTTTATTTTTATTGTCTGCCTATCCTTCTGTCTGTCTGTGGCAAAAAACCAAAACAAACCTTTCACCTTGTTCATGTCTTTACCCCATAAGAGAAAGATCTTTCATATTTGTATGTGTACTCCTTGTTGCAAGACCTTTCAATTGACAACAATTTTGACCCGATGACCTAACTTGACTTTTGACCTACTTTCAGAAAATTGCTGAATAATATAATCATATGAAGGTACTGCTTTCATACTTAGCATGTGCATTCCAGATTAGTTGACCTTGACTACTGACCAAGTTTTTGAAAATTAAAAACAAAAACAAATTTAACCTTTTCTTATATCTTTTAGAACATAAAAAGGCACAGCTTTAACATTTGGCATTTGTGTATTCCTGTGGGTAGGGCTTTTTTGACCTAATTTTAGAAAATCTTAAAGTAAAAACTGCATACCTTCAAATTGTAAAGGTACTGTTTTCATTTTCAGTATTACAGACCTCTGCATTGGTACCAGATTTGTTGACCTTCAATGTGTCCTTGACATTGACCTAGTTTGGGCGATTTTTAAAACGTTAACCTTGCATGACCATATCTTTTACAACATAAGGTGTGTCTTCTTTGTGGCAGATCTTTTGATTGGTACGGTCACTACTACCAGATTTGTTCACCTTATGACTTGACATTAAACTTTGACCTACTTTCAGAAATTTTAGATGTTAGCCATATCTTTTCAACCGTATTCAGACACTACTTTTATATTTAGCATGTAGATTTTTTTCCATCGGAATGTGGAATACACGTAGAGAATATAGGTCTGTTTCGGCGAATTTGATATCTGAATCGAGGAGGGGGTAAAATTTGTAGATTGGGGTTTTTTCTCCCTTTTTATTTATATCTAGTTATTGATTAAGATTCAATCACTAAGTGTGGTCTGCATCTCCCTGATCAATTATCTCTGATGGCGTCAGATACCAAAGGGTAGTAACTTGCGTGTTAATAGATGGTGGAGATGTTGATGCCAATTCAAAATAGTTATTGTTTAAAAGTTGTTGTCTATGACCCGGCATATCATTTTCAATAAGTTTGTTGAGTGAACCAGAAAACACTAACTTTTCAACTTGACTTTTATTTGCACTGATACTCAAATTTCACACTGGATTGGTTTTCGTGTCTGACGTCATAAATGTCGATCAAAGCTCAGCATAGACTTTTCTATTAGATTTCTGCATGTAGGGATGAAGTGACAAGCGAAAATGCATTGATGAGGACTCCACTTAAAATAAATCTAAATTTGCGCGCGCGTCGTGAAAAGTCGCAGGCGTACAGCGTTGCAGTTCATACCTCATGCATTTCCAATGTAGAATGAAATCTAAATTTACATGTTGCTTTCATTTCTGTCGGAATTTCCTGTGGTGAAGATAGACCACTATATTTATAATATTCCAACGCGCAATGTTCACAACTGCGACTCATGAAGAAATGGCTGTTCTACGTTGGCTATATTTGTGTCGCCTGCCTGCGTTAGCGGAGGCGAATATAGGGATTAGTTGTCTGGCGTCGTCCGCGTCGGCGTCCACAAATTTTTCTCTGCCACATTCTTCTCAGAAACCACATAGGCTAGTTTCCTGATATTTGGGCACAGAGCATCAGTATGACAACTCATTACTGTATGTGTAACGCAGTTTCCAAATTCGGCCGCTTGTCAACTTCCTGTTTGACGCAACTGTCCGAATAGTTTTTAACAATGACAGAATTTTGTCTGTTCACATTTTCTCAGAACCACACGACCAGCTTACGCGATAGGGTGTGGCACAGAGCATGCAAGATGGAACAGACTGTGATGTGTAACAACAGGGGGGTGGGGGCGAGTTTCCAATCTGCCCGCAGCATGTCCAGCGTTCCTGTTTGACGCAGACTTAGAAATTTTATTCACATGGTTAATATTTGCGTGTCACATTTTTTCAGGGAACCACGAGAGGCGCCAGCTTCCTGATAGTTTGGCGAACAGGGCATGACAGTATGGGAACCTGTATCGTGGTAACGGCAGTTTCTAGATCTGCAGAGTTGTCCACTTCCGTTTGACGCAACTGGTCAAGTTTTTTGTACATAAACCACAAGTTGGCCAAAAGTATGACAAGGGGCCTGAGACCGTTGAAAGTAAATATGTCTTTATTTTAGATGAGAACCGGCCTCACAAATGGCGATCGTCATAAAATATCTCGATCTTTCATGCTAATTCATCATGTGGTTAGAATTCGATTGTACACTTCTGGTAAAGCGTTGAACAGAACTGAAGTTCCACAAAGAACATTATAATTATATAATATACTTTTTGACAAAGATGATACTTAATGAAAGGGAAGTAGTTGTTTCAAATAACAGTGAGAGGAGTGGAGGGCAGGGCGACACATGTCCTTGCCTGAAGAGGTACCGACTAAGTTGCAAAGAACTTTAAAAATGTATATTGTTGAAACGGAAAAGCAATGGTATTGTATGCAGGGAACCTTTAAATAGTTAATAGGAAATCAGTAGAATATGCACTGTTTGATTTAGTCTTTTTAAATAGTTGAGTCTTGGTGCAATGGCAGATAGGAAAAGAACTGAGGAGAGAGAGCGAGAGAGGGAGAGAGAGAGATGAGAGGGAAAGAGGGAGAGAAGAGAGAGAGAGAGAGAGAGAGAGAGAGAGAGAGGAGAGGTAGAGAGAGAGAGAGAGAGAAGAGAGGATGGAGAGAGAGAGAGAGAGAGATGCAGAGAGAAGAGAGAGGAGCGAGAGAGAGAGAGAGAGAAGAGAGGAGATGAGAGAGAGAGAAGAGGAGAGATCAATTTCCTGTGTTTGCATTCCTTATTAGAGAGCCAATGATGGTTTCACACATCGGTATGAGTTTAAATCCATTGCCCTTAATGAGCTGCCGAGGTGGTCACCTGCGCGGGAATCCTCAATCATGCAACGGTCATAATTGAAATGTTTGTGCTCCAATTTTCCAATGGAAGTGAAACTAATGTATCCGGCATATCGCAACTGGGCCGCAGTCTGAGTTTCCGTAACACAGCATGGAAAATAGTAAGATCTTGCGCCATCTATAAATTCTTGTTTTTTTTAAAGGTCCGTACAGTTACACTTTTTTATGGGAGGTGCAAGAAATACTGGGTTTGTGAACTTGGTTAAGTCTTGTTTGTTAGACGAGGTGACACCTCGTTATATTAGCGCCAGTAGAGAATGCGGACAGCCGAGTTTACTAACAGATTTTCATTTTTAATTCATTTTTTTTTAAATATGGAGACGAACTCCAGTGGGAGAAATGAGAAGAAATAGTGAACTTTAATAGGCCTGGCGATCTGATATACGGATTTGCCCCTGTGTTAAATGTTAAAAATAGAAGTTTGGAGAAAAATCGCGAATTCTGATTGTGTTTACTTGTGTATTCATGAGTTCTCTGAAACAGAGTTCATGTGCGAAGTTGCAGTGGTTTCTCCGGAAAACATAGTATGTTTCTATCAAAGGGCAACGTACATTTGGTATCAGCATTGTTTTATACCGCATGGTGTCATGACAACAGATGCAAAACAGGGTTTATTATTATGTTGGCGAATGTAGGGTATTCCAATGGGGGGGGGGGGGGCCGAGAAAGCTTAGTTTTCGTGGCAGCGTGTTTTGTATTGTCGGGACATGATGGGAAAGAGAGTACCAAGGATCACCCCGGATGTGTAATCTCGGGGGGGGGGGTATATTGCGCCCAAGTAAGTTGATGACAAAGTCATTCGTTCATATCTGCAGTACATGTATAGGCTATTGACGATGAGTTGCCTGTGCCCCCCCCCCTTGTTTTTTTTTTTTTTGTTTTTTTTAGCTTTCAAGGTCAATGATTGTGTTTTCATGGGGTGATAGATTGTCAGTTTTAAGACAAACCGTGCGTGTCCTTTATTCTTTGTTGTCTACCGGTTGAATCCATGTGATTGCAGATCATCTGAAACGATTTGGATGTTAGAGTTTTCAAATGAACGATTTGATCAATTTCCCCTTTTGCTTATTTACCTTTTTTTATTTTATCTTCAAGGCACAAATTCTTTCTTTGCAGCATAAGTTAATTAATTGATTTAATAGTCTTTAGCACCATATTGGCAAAAATTGGCAACCCTTTTTCGGTAGACAACTGCTTAAAACATCATCAGTTTTCGACTTTTGGAGTCCCATTGGAATGAAACAGAACAAATGTACACTGCATACCCCATGAATATTTTTTTGACATTAAGTGTCGTTCGTCACCTCGCTTCAGAACTTTCAGTACTTTGATTAAAACTTTGCATGTACCATTGTACATGTATTCATATTCCATCATCAAACTCTCAAAACAAACTAACAATTTCAGTATAATTATAGGAACATGAATATATTACGTTACAATGCCAACCAATCGTGTGAAAAAGAAACTGTCTTGACG
>CAJDSM010001327.1:12582-23268 GCA_903981925.1 Ostrea lurida
AGGAAACAAGAACCACCAATGCTGAGACGGGGATGGAAATATTTTCAAATCAGAAACACTTATTGTTACGAAGCTTCTGTTTTGTATTTTTCAGATATTTCTAGCTGTGATGACGTCATTTTTCCAAGGAAGCTGGTGTTTGATAGGTTTAATTGGTGTTCGTCATTATTCACGGGCAGAGCACCATGTACCCCATGATTTGCCAAAACCAACAACGGCTGGACATTCGTAATTATTTTCTTTTCTTTTCCAATTTTTAAACTGATCCTTACAAAAACGATCGCGCTCTCGGTGAATTTTTCCACCATACCTATTAGGAACGAATTGCATGTATTGATAAGTGCGTTCCTTATTGCGGTGCACTCTGTGCATTGGTTTATGATATTGACATTAATGACTAACTCTTAAAAGCTATACAATAATCGCCCTTCCTGAGTTATATGGCGTATCTAATTGCTCTTTAATTATGATACACTTTAACCATGTCCTATTTTAATATTGTTTGATAGTTAAACTCAATCACGGCCACTGTAACATCCACAAAGCTTCGGATAGGAAGCCTCACTGAACACGCCTATTGATTACAGATTAGATTTAATGGACTTTTCGCAAGTTTTATTCTCAGAGGCTTAAATCCATATAAATTTCAAAGAAATAATGGTACTTTTTTCTCCATTGTTATTCGGAAATATCAACGCCCCCATTACTGTTGTCAAGCATGGCAACTTCAAAGAAATGTCGGGGGGATTCGGGGAGGGGCCCAGTGCAATCCTTTGTTTGACGAAAATATACCAACGTTTCTGTTCGATAAAAAGGAATATAAGATAAGACACTTGACAAGATCAGTGACGTCACTGACAAGATCAAACACTTACAAGAAAGTTAAGGAGGTACATATACTGCACTGTCGTAATGGCGAACTTTCTTTAAAGAAGCTAGACAGGCTTTGAGATTTCATTTTTGAAGTTTTTAATGTCGACAGTTAACCTACTGACTACTTGTCAATTTTTTCTGATGTAGCATCTTTAAGTGAAACAATGAATCTGGATTACTCAGTACCCCAAAGTCATCAGATATAATTGTAATTTATATGATGTATAGCAATCTGAAAGAATGATATAATATTCCCAGTTTGGAAAAAAACCCGTTGTTCTTAACTATTCCTGTGTTCAAGCAACGGGGATCTTGGAGGCTTGCGTAGGAAACTTAATAGATGTCAACTTAATAATCAATAATACTTTATTACTAAGAGTATACTATACCTTTTTCAAAATGTTACATATTTGATAGAAGTAATGTGATTTGAATAGGGTATCATTAACGTAAAAAGGGCAGTCGTTAAAGAAATAAGTTATGAATTGAAAAAATTTACATATTGTTGTGTTTTTTATAGTAACATGGAGAGGAGGTGAGTAAACATTACTAAGGAATGAAAATGTGAAGATAAGCACAGTGTCAAAGTCTTATTAGTGCCTATTGTAGAGAGACAATATCAGGAATTTAGAGCAAAACGGGCCCTGGATACACAGAGATACCGAGGTGGGATCAGGTCGTTTGTTATTCATGTAGGATATAGTCCTTTTTTGTCACGGGTTTTTTTTTTTTTTCGCTTGATCTTCTCGTAGTATTTGGCTCCAGTCTTTGGACTACATTTGTTTCATTTTATAAAGTTTCACTTTCTATGTTTCCGAATTTCCAACAGGTGCGGGTTTGAGCATCATGAGCGCAGAAAGCATAATTGTGTGGGAAAATGCGCTCTGTTGCAATAAAAGTTGGGATACCCGAGGATAAACGTGTGATGTGATATTAGTTTGGTACTACGTGCTTCTTGTAAAATCTGGGATATGTATATATATAGATATATAAGAGAATAGGGTGCTGCCTTTGTGTAGATGGTTTTTGTTTGTTGTGCTGGTATGGTTTAATTCACTCGCTCTCTCGCAAGCTTAATACATTGATGTCCTCTATGTTCGATTGAATTTGATAGATCCGAACGGTGTCTCTATTCTAGGGACCGCATTAGTCGAAGGAGTTTGACCGTACTTTTCAGTTTTAAGCATTTTTTGTTGCTAAGACATTTAACTGGTGGCAAGTTGTACTGATTCATACGTGTAGTCTGTGAGAAATTACTTCCTTTCAACTTGTGAGTTTCAAACATTGTGATGAGAAATTATTTTTAGAATGTTTCACATACCGATGACAAAATTAGCATCATTTTTCCAATGTTGTGATTGAATGATGAAGACGACGAACTTATTAACTTGTGTAGAGGCAGATCGATTTAATCGAGTTCACGTTTAAACCTCAAAACTGTTATCTCATAAAATTCATCAGTGAAACATTGTTTGACTTGAAGTGGCGTACAGCATTCATAACACGAGTCTCAATGGAACCAGTGTAGTTGGTCTCAATCTCAGTAAGGCCGAAAGGACTTAGTAGGAGGCACTATTGTCCGCAAATAAGGACCCTGATGTGCTATTATCACCTTTGTAAAAAAGAGCTTCGCAGAAGAGACCACAACTGTCAAGTTCGGTGAGAAATTCAACCCAAGAGGGAATTTTTTCCAAAATGCGACCCCGATCAAGCAGGGGTGTTGTGCACACATAGTGGTCTCGGAAGAGGGCTGGACGTCACAACAATAGAAAGTGAGCACAATATGATTATTTATACTTTCCTGGCATAGTAGTTGCATGAGACGGTCTTGGTCGCCAACTGGGGCCTCGTCATTATGGCTCTCCGGACTGTGTCCAAAGCAAAACCTTCGAGTAACTTAATTTCAAAGTTGCAATGAGTACGAAGGGTTTCTGGGCGAGATATTCTGAGCTCAGGTGGGCTGAGCCTTCACCTCTGGTTGTAAATTTACAAATAGAAAAATCTTCATTCAAAGCCGGGTAGATGGAGCCTTCGATAGCCTTGGAGACAAAACGACAAGTGATTTACGACAGAAAGGTGGAGGGAGTTTCATTGAGGCTGCTGGTGGGAAGAGCGGCAGCAACGCATCGTGAATGCTTATGCATGAAAAGACAGAAGTATACCATGGCCATCACTGCGTCAAGGAAATCCTCATCCTTGACGCTTCTGTGGCAGAGAGAGAGAGATATTATTTGTTTGTTTTTCGTTCCGTTGAGAATATTTCACTCATATTGAGACGTCTCCATTCCCGGTGAAGGGCTGCAAATTTAGACCTATGCTTAGCACTCATGGCTTTTTGGAGTGATGGTTCTTTTGCGTGCTACACATGCTGCGACACGGGACCTCCGTTTTTATGGTCATATCCGAAAGACCCGTGATTCTCACTCCTAAATGCCGAGCTCTTGGCGAAGGAGCAATCACTACCTATTTTAACGTCTTAGGTTTGACGCGGCCGGGTGCTGAGCACGGGACTCGAACGCACGAGCTCCCGATCATGAGGCAAGAGCTCTACCACCGAGCCACCGCGACGAGAAGAGAGAGAGAGGGGGGTGCCTCCGTGCAACGACTTTTCCAATATGATATCCTTCTGGCCTAGGTTGTATTGCGTTATGCGTTCTACAAAAGTTCTGCGGCGATGGGGGACTGGCGAAATCAATAGGTGGAAGTGGCTACTTGGAATTGTAGTCAAAAACCTGCACGTAGGCAGCTGTGGTCGCCCTTTCTTTGCGAAGTCCGGCAGCATCCATGGTGACTGAACAGCCCTCGGTAGGATAGCACTGCTCACCCTAGTAAGGGAGGGACCTAAAAAAGGTGGTCTAAACATTGCCTGCCCTACAGCATCCGGCCAGCAAGCCGCAACTGGCGATGGAAACAACGAAGAAAAAAGAAACTCCTATTAGGGGCATGGGAAGTCCAAACACTTATGGACAAAGACAACATAGCAAGGTCCCAAAGGAAAGCCCTAGTCGCCAAAGAGCTGTCACGTTACAACGTCAAAATCACGGCTTTGAATGAGACCCGCCTTGCCGATGAAGGTTCTCTCACATAGCAGAAAAACAGTTACACTTTCTTCTGGAAAGGAAAGGTTGAAAATGAGGATAGGATCCAAGGAGTTGGACTGGCAATCAGGACAAGTCTGATGACACATCTTCCAGATCTGTGTGTCAATTAAAGGCTTATGAAGCTACGCCTACCCATCAGCTACAAGATATGGAACAATCACCATCGCATATGCATCGATCAGTTCTACGCTGACTTGAGTTGGTCAGTGAACAATTGAAACAATGGGAGTGGAAGTGCTTGGCAGACATGCGTGGTGGCAAAAGTATGAACACAACTGTAGAGCAAATAACCTGGATGCATCCCAGATAAAAACAGTGACATCTTATAGATTTTGTCATTGTCCGCCAGTGCGGCATCCAAGATGTCCTCGTCACCAGAGCCATGCAAGGAGCAGAATCCTGGACAGATCACCGCCTGGTCCGCTACACTCTGAAACAGCACATTGTATCACGTCACTCAAAACGCTAAAGCTTATCCGCATACCCTTCAACACAGCTAGACTTCAACAGCCTTCTGCGTACAGAAGTTCCAGGACAACCTGGACGAGAATTTGGCTGCAAATGGACCACTGAATGGAAAACACAGAAGAGAAATGGAACCAGTTCAGAGACAGCCAAACCAGTCCTCGGCCCCAAGGATTGGTTTGACGAAACAATAAAGGAATCGAAGGCCTGGACCTGCTCGATAGAAAAAATAAGGCATTCATGGAGTGACAGAACGACCTGAGCCCTAGGCCCAAGAAGGACAGATTTAAGTCCCTGTAGGCCTTCGCTCAGAGTGATATCAGGAAGTTGCATGACCAGTAGTGGGAAAATGAGGTTGAAGAGTACCAAGGCTTTGCAGACTCTCCAACAATTCGAAGCAGATTTTCACCTCCCTCAAGAAGTCTTTGGACCATCAAAATCTGGCTCTGTCCCCTTGCTATCTGCAGACGGAGCCACGCTCATCGAGGACAAAGGTTGTCATCAGCAAGAGATTGAGGGAAAACTTCAGCCAATTTCTCCGTCTTTAGTAGACCAGTCTGCACTTTAGCGAATCCCTCAAAAGCCAGTCATCAAAGAGCTAAATTAATTGATTGATTGTATATTGTTTAACTTTCACTCATATGGAGCGTAACTATTGGCCGGTGAAGGGTGCAAAATTTAGGTTTATAGCTCGTATCTGTAGGGTCTTTGACAGGAAGGATCTTTATGGTGCTGCACTTTACTTTTGACATGGGGTCCTTAGTTTTTGCGGCTCCTCATCGAAGTGGACCGTCCATTTAGTTGCTTTACAACAAGCAAGGGGTACTGAAGTCAAAGAGCTAGATAACCCTGAACTTAAGAAAACCATCAAGCAGATGTCATATGGGTAAGCTTTAGGCAAGGACGGCATTTCAGTGGAGGTGTACAAGGCACCTAACTACAAGGCCTTACAGACATTTCACAGAATCTTGACCAACATCTTGGAAGCGGAAGAAATATCTGCTGATCTCCGAGACTCAACGATGTGATACAAGAACAAAAGCTCTCGCACAGACTGTGGAAACTGTAGGGGTATATCCCTACTTGGTTGCTGGCTGGGCGACTCTCTGTTTGACCTGTGGCGTCTTACTGTCAAGATGAAGACCATGGAAAAGCCCATATTTGAAGCCCTATTTGCCGACTTATGTGCACTGATATCCCACAAGGAGAAGCATCTACAGACTATTGTGGACATGCTCTGCGAAGCATCCAAAATGTTCGGTCTGACAATCAGTCTCGGAGAAACAGAGGCACTCCTTCAGCCCGCACCTTACAGAAACCCCCAGCCGCCATGCATCACCATCGAAGGCACACAACTGATGATCGTCGATGCATTCAAGTACTTCGGCAGCACTATCTCCAGCGATAACACTTTGGACAAAGAGTTTGCTAACAGGATCCAGAAAGCCTACCAAGCACTGGGCAAACTCCTCACCAGTCTTGCAGCATAAGGACATTAGCCTCACAACCAAGCTGAAGGTATACAACGCTGCCGTCCGCTCTGTACTGCTGTATAGCTGTGAAACTTGGACCTTCTACCGCAGACACATCAAGAAGTTTGAACAGTTCCATACGCTCTCTGTGCGAGCAATCATGCGAGTACGTTGACATCACTAACCAAGAAGACATGAACAAAGCAGCTACTACTACCATCTGCAACTGAACGTGTGTCTCACACTTCGGCATGCGCAGCCACATGCATGACGACAGATGACATACAATGCATTGTCCTCATCGGCCCCCGAGAGACCACCATGATGATGAATACGTAGTCCCGGGGATATATGAGTTTCGTTCACACAACGATATGATTTGCCAACATAATCTGCCATTGGATCATTGAAGTGTTTCATATTATTAGCCGTTCTCTATGCACTGGTTGGCAACGATTTACTCCGTTTACTCCGTTTTTCGGATCAAGATAAAGGACTAACAGCAGGTGTGACCGGTCAACAGGGAATGCTCAAGGCTGAAGCCTCCTAGACACCACCTGATCCCACTTGGGATGTTTATAGAGGTCCGTGTTTTACCCTACTCTTAATTTTGTTTTCCTTTTTGGAGTTATGAGATAGATGACTGGGGGGGGGGGGGGTTTTTGTATTTATATATTAATTTTATTACGGTGATTCAACCTAGCGCCGTTCATTGGTTGAAACATTCTTAGAATTTGAGGTGATTGCAACACGTACTGAGTCTAAATGACAATTATTGTGATGTAATATAAAATAAATTGATAGAAAGGTTCGGGATATGCAGTATCACCAGATTTAGACGGGAAAACTGTTCATCATGCCAAGAATTCGTACCTTTCGAGGTCTATTTCCATGTATAGCACCAATGTTTTACGTCAGATAATTTTTTAGAATAATACATCTGTTAAACGTCAAGATATTTTTTTCTGAAGCTTACTGTGAAAACAAAATTTGTAAATGCATGGTTAAATAGTATTCACCTGATGTTAACCCAAACCTTCAAGGGAAGGATTTTAAAAACTATACATATAGGCTTTGTGGAAAGCAATTAATATCAACATTTACTATTCAGATCCTTAATCAACCATTTACTCGAACATAAACGATATTGGTTAGTAAAACATGATTTGTTTCGAGATCAGCCTAGTAATGTCAGTACATGTTGTTTTTTTCAGGTTTCGATTGAACACGAGTCGACACGAGGAAGTAATACGTGCGTAATACTACATTCGGTTGTATTGGACTTATCACGGTGTCATCCCATCTAATGAGGGGCGGATCCAATATTTTTTCGTGAATTGCGTGGATAAAAGTAGAGGATATGTTAAATTCAATCATTCTATTTCGCAAAAATATTCAGTTTTAGTAGAAATGATTTGATATTATTGGTGTTAATTCTTGTTTCGAACCCGGGATCACAGTTCGAGTAGGCCCTGCTAGCCTACTGAGCTACCGCTATGCATTTCATTTGAAGACCATTTTTAATATAACCTGATAGTTATATGTTCATCAATGTTTCGAAAGAAAACAGCATATGACTGGTAAGATCTCTTGAAAGGAGTTGAACTCTACCAATTATTTCATTTTCAAAAGGAGGGCACCCTCAAATGCGTTATTTTTACAATTTATGACGGTGGTTCCAAACACCCGCCTCTGGATTCCGCCAGCAATATTTTTGATTCTACATTCGGTAGAACTATGTACAGAATCTGTAGAGATCCCGATGTACTGTAATCACTCACCGATACTGTATATAGTTATCAAACGACTTAAAGAATATAATTTTTTGATTTTTCGCATTGTGAGGTCTACATAATCTAATAATTTCTTATTCAAGGCCACTTCACCATAGTTACTTCGCAGATTTAGATGAGGGAAGTCGTGTTCTTAAATCGATTCTCAGAAACCCCAGTACAACATCACTGACGCTGATGATCTGGAAAACTTTTATATTTAATCTCTATATTTGAATACAACGCTTAATGATAACTTATTTGATAGACTCGTAATATTTTAATTCCCACTGTAAGAAAAGAATGTATACCTGAATACCCTTTATGGTCCAAAATTGTGAAATAATTCTTTCTATCTATTTTATGTTACTGAAATTTCTTACCAGAGTAACTCTATTTCGGTACTCGTTATATTTAAAAAAAAAAAAAAAAAAAAATCATTTCTCATTTTTTGCACTGGTTTATTTTTTTTTTTTTTTCCCCGGGCATGTTTCGGCAACCGTAATATCTCACTTTGTTCTGGATTATGAAAACAAACTAATTCTATTCTGTTTACGATACACTGTAATCAGGATAACCTCAGTCATGATAACTTGTCTATAACCTGATAACTTTGTGATAACCTGATAACTGCTGAAAAGCCAAGGGCGCTTGTTTCATAACTGTCAAGTAAGTATACTATAAATAAAGCATGATTAATGTTATTATTATAAGATATACTTTGCAAGAGTTATATGAAACAAGCGGCATTGATTTATAACTGTGCAAAGTATACTATTATAAACATATAATTTATTATATAGTATACTTTTGCAAAGCTTTATGAACAAGGCCGGTGTCTGATATCATAAACCAGAAAAGGCTTAACTTCATTGGTAGCTTACGTCGTTTTTGTCTCGTCACTCACATCTCGAAAACGCACCAATTGAGGAAAAGTCTTCCGTGGGGTCTTTATTGTTCGCATTCTGCCAAAATCGGCATACAGGGTTACAAAGAACACAGCACCTGAGAACTATATACGGGATGCCTATGGATTGTACGCCCCACCCCTCTCAAAATCATGGAGAGAGAAAGTTAGAAATATAGAACGAGAAATCATCTAAAATATGTTGATTTTCCCGGCACACTTTATGATCAAGGTCGATTCTGGCAAGTTAGGGTCTTTTTTAAAAATGACTTGAGGATGATTACTCATAATAATTGCCATGCCGGAACTCAGGAACGGCATGATTACTTCAAAAGGAACAACTTGCGTAAGATTCTATTAATCCAAATCAATCCAGGGGCAAAGGTCCATACATCAGGTTTGAATGCGAATATGGGTTATGAATGCCCCTCGCATTCGAATATAAGAAGAAAAATCTATAATACAAAATAATGAAAGCTCTATTAATAAACTACTAAATATGATCAGGAAATATAAATATGTCAGAAAAAATAATATATGTTACCCAGGTAATTGGTAAGTCAAGCGTCGGGTGCCATAAGGAACTCTATTATAATATTAGGAAAGCCTTGCTTCAATTAAAAGAAATATGACTGTATATGAGGATTCCAAGTTATCCGGAGATTGTGAACTGATGGTGCTGACCCTAAATTTCATAAACTAGTATAATCCGCGATAATTGCGGATAAAATATTATGTTTGGACAAAACCATCACCCCGAACAACCCATTTAGGTTCCAATCTAATCCAGGAGTAATAAAACTTGAAAATAATAATATAATAATAAATGTCACTATTCTATTATAATTTAAATTTCCGACTATTTTTTTAGCAAGTTATCATAAACATTAAAATTTCTAAGCTACTGAATAACAAAACTTAAAATTGTCAAATTTCATTGGTAAAATGTTAGGATAAATTTAGCTTATAAATACAACTGACGTTCACAATAAGGAATCGATCATTTGTCTGACGTTATAGAATTGTAGACGTACGAATAGTTCAGTTTATATAAGAAGGAAATTTCTTGTACTATCACTGTTAAAAAATATGAGCCTAAGAAGAATGAAAAAGAAAAAGATGTTGATTAAAAATACTTCACAAACAGTTTGGACATGCGACTCATGATTAAAGACTGTACGTCATGTTTATTAAGAAGTGCATGAACAACTGTACAAAAGAAAACATTGGATTTTACTTACGTATCTTATATGCCCAATGTCAGAGTTGATTGGAGACACTGCATAGCAGAATATTCCACAAAGACCAATATGCCGACAAAGTGCCTGGTTGTTAGTGGGAAAGATTAACAGTTAGCAGAGGCTGATTATCAATGAGACTGTAGGCATGTACGACTTTGAGCACCATAAGACACGTGTAGCCTGTTGGATAGTTTGAGTGGGGTACTTGCATGGTGTGGAGTTGACGGAGGTTTCACCTTCTATTAAGCTGCCGGCCACCCTCCATGACCACACCTCCCAAAAGGTCCCTCATGTGATATGTCTGTGAAAAAACTTTTTGGAGTGTTGGGTGTATCAAAGATATTGGAGCTTTCCTAAATGCTTATACAAGGATAATTGTGGTGGAATTCAACAATGATGAGAAAAGAAGGAATCGTGACATGGCCTTGAAAATTTCAATATAGGAAGTGAAAAACGAAGCTGCTTAACAGCCCTATGGAGCAATGGTTTGTTGGAACGTTCACAACAGAACTCTTACAGAAATCTCTAGAAAATTAGCAGCAGATAGATGATGTGATTGGAGAGCCGAGGCTTTAAATTGGGCACTAAAATGGCGAAAAATTGCCCTGCACAATGTTCATGGATTCAGCCTCCTATAAATTGGTATAGACGCAACCCCAACCTGCCTAGTGTTCTCACCCGACAAGGACCACCGCTTTAGGATGGAAACAAACAATAAGCACAATGGTTGGAAAACACATCGACGGCACTACATTCCTCCAAGAAACGACTTTCCACCAAAAGCGAGTGTTCCGAAAGATCCGGAGAAGACCTTTGAGAAGCAAGATCCGCCCAGGGTGGCACCCAGTACCAAGA
>CAJDSM010001328.1:0-15758 GCA_903981925.1 Ostrea lurida
TTTTCAAATGAAATATCTCGCACTATAGGGAATAATCTCGCACTATAGGGAACAAGTTTTCAAGTGAAAAATCTCACACTATAGGGAACAATATCTCACACTATAAGAAACAAGTTTTCAGGTCAAATATCTCACACTATAGGGAACATGTTTTCAAGTCAAATATATCGCACTATAGGGAACAAGTTTTCAAGTCAAATATCTCGCACTACAGGGAACAAGTTTTCAAGTCAAATATCTCACACTATAGGGCACAAGTTTTCAAGTCAAATATCTCGCACTACAGGGAACAAGTTTTCAAGTCAAATATCTCACACTATAGGGAACAAGTTTTCAAGTGAAATATCTCGCACTATAGGGAACAAGTTTTTAAATGAAATATCTCACACTATAGGAAACAAGTTTTCAAGTGAAATATCTCGCACTATAGGGAACATGTTTTCAAGTGAAATATCTCACACTACAGGGAACAAGTTTTTTTTGTAAAATATCTCGTACTATTATAATAGGGAACAAGTTTTCAAGTCATATATCTCACACTATAGGGAACAAGTTTGCAAGTCAAAATATCTCACACTATAGGAACAAGTTTTCATTTGACAAAGTGAAATATCTCGCACTATAGGGAACAAGTTTTCAAAAATATCAAAGTTGAGTCAGTCAAGTACATGTGTATAAAAAAAACTTTTGAATCCACCAGCTGAACATTATAATGGAAGGGGGGGGGGGGGGAGGAAGTTTTACTACTCTAGGCATATTTTAGCTTACAATTCAGACAGTGCAGCACAAAAAGAATTAGTATAATCATGAGTATGTGGTTTTAAATCAGCATTGTGCTAAACATAAGTGTTTGCATACTTCATATTTTTCTAGAGTGAATCATGAATTAGTTTACACATATGCCAGTAAGTAAGGCATTGGGATATAAATTCCATGAGAAAAGGACACTTATGGTCTGTGTTGTAACTTGACCAGCCAGATTTATTCAATGGAATGCTAGTAATATGGAAATTGTATTTAGTTTGGAAATGCTCTTTTCTACGTATGCATGTTTATTATATATTTAGATATATTTGTATTCTTTTGTGCCATATGTAGCATGTTATGAAATCATGATATATGTACATTTACTTGTAACATAACAATGCATAATTACAAGAGTTATCATTACTTTCTTTACAGCCAGTTTGCAACTTATGACCAGAAAATCGAAATAATTTGATGTTTTAAATTGTAACACAATATTGTGCATGTCTTAATATTGAGATACTCAATAGATATACATGTACATGCAACTAGTGATTCGAAGTTTTATGATTTTATATTATTTATCAATTCGATTTTTTTGAAACTTTTTATTCAAAAGAGATTTTTTTTAAAACATGAAACCAAAAAAGAGATGTTTTTTTGGGGGGGTGGGTGGGTGGGTGTTTTTTTTTGTTTTTTTGTCGTTGACTTTTTAATCATAAAAAGAAACAGACTTCATAGTTTGTGTAAGCTTTTCAATGATTCTGACTTTGACCTATAGTCTTTGAAATTGTTTCAAAAATAAAGTTTAATGTTATCTTAATTTTTGTTGAAACAATGATGTATTGACTGTATGCATAAATCTTTCTATCTAGAGTTATCTAATTGTACTATCTAGAAGTAGACTTTTAGTGTAGCATTTTTCTCTTCATAGACATATTGATATTGCACAAACTGTAAAATGCAGATATTAATTATCAAATTGGCAGATTCATTTAGTGATAAATTTTTAGAAATATTGACAATTTGTTAAATGTTTTTCGTAATAGTGGATGACCATGAATAACATTGGTTGAACTATGAAAACACCGTTCTGTTTCTGATTGCAGAATTAACGCGGGAAGGAGCCGATGGCCCCGCCCCCTTTCGTAGTGGAGCCATCACACCTGATGGACTTATTGATGAGGATTTTGAGGCCGAGATAGGGACCCCTTCTGTAAGTTTGACTTCCTGGTGTCGTGGTCTGGTTTTTGTCTGTGATCTGTAAAAGCCTTTATTCTTACAAGGTCCTGGTTAAGTCTTCCTGTAACATTCAGATTTCAAATATCTGTTAGAGATTTGAAAAGCTCAAGTTACCAGTAAAGTTAACGCTTTTGTTTGATCTTGAAGTCAGAGTTGTGAGTTTTCTTCCTTAATTATTGAGTTAATTAGTTTGTGACACTACGATGTTAACACAACATTCTTTGAGAACAGTTCAGAGTTGTGAATTTTCCTTATAAGTTTGAGTTCTGAGATGTATTATGATGGTACCTGTGTAACAATGATGGACTGCGTTTGGGTGTGTTTTGTGTTGTATATATGTCGTGTGTTTTTTTTTTTATTTTTATGTGACTGTGTTGTTGTTGGTTTTGTTTCTGTAAGGCTGTTGTTTGAACTTTCAGTTAAATAACTATTTCCAGGATGATGAAGAAACAGACGTGGAATTTCAAGATATTGCAGAGCACAAAATCTTGGAAGTGGCAGGTCGGTTTTTGATGTTTATTATTTTTATTTTTTCATGTAAAGCATTGGAGATCTTCATGAGATGGGGGTTTTTTGTTTTAAAAAAATGGTGTTTAATTTTCTCTGTGGGAGTAAAATCCACACTCACCAGAGTGACATCATCTAGCAACAAAAAACTTGATAATGGGTTTATTATAAGAAATTTTTCACATACAATCGTTTGAGATGCATGTTTCTAGGGTTTTTTTAAAAAAAAATGTTTGAATATGCAATAGAATGGAGATAGTACTGTAAAACGAGAATATTTAGTGCACTATTTATTTTAGCACCTTTAGTGCAGACATACAATTGCGCTAAATCAAATTGTGCACTAAAAGGTTTCCACTGACATGAAATCATTAATCAGATGGTACCACTGCACTAAAATAAGTTTGCGCCAAAAGGTTTTCATTGTTGATTGCGCTAAAATATGTTTGCGCCAAATATTCTCGTTTTACAGTAACAATATTTTTCAATAATGACTGATTCTAGACACGCAGAAGAAAAATTCATGGATTTGATTGTTGTTTTGTATGTGTGTTTCTTTTTAAAAGTCCTATTGTTGACATTTTATTAATATGTAAAATGAATATTAAATACTAAATTCAGTTGAGGTTATCATTGGATATTGTCACCCCTTGGAAACTGTTGTCAGCCTCATCAGTGCCTCGGAAAGCCATATTTTTCTCCAAGGATTTATACATTCTAGTGTTACAACGAACGTAAAGAAATTAAAAAGAAACAAACTCCAAAAACTAAACTAGATATCCAATCAGACTCATCATGGTCTCAATCACCAATGAGAGACTGCGTGAAACTTAACATTGTATAACTGTTTTGCAGGAGATGACCTTTATGGTAGAAAGGTCATTGTTTTCGCAGCTTGTAAGTTGCCTCCGAGTACACAAATAAACCATCAACGGTTGCTAGAGTAAGTTGTTGTTTAATCTAAAAAAAAGTTTAAGTAAAAGAAATTTATTTATGCTAATTTTGTGATTTGCGGTGTGATACTGTTGTTGTCATAATTTTATTATTTATTATCATCAATGTGCTACAGTGTTCGAATTTAACCACATTTCTCAAGGACTCTTGCTGATGACTCAGCATTTAGAAGTAAAAGTTACATATCTTTCAGATGAGACTTTGAAAACTGAGGCTCTGTGCAGCAGACATTAGTATGATGTGGCCCAGAGTGTCATGTCCAGGTCAAAATTTGTGGCACTTATTGCTAAATGTCTCAGTATAAGTAAAAAATTCTGGAGGGACATTAAATCAAATAAAAACAAAGGAAATAAGTTCATAAAGGAATTTATTTTGATATTTAATAATTTATATTTGCTGAAGAGCAGCATTACATATACATGTAACGCAGAGAGAAATTACCTTTTATCCTAACTCTTTAAATGAAGATTTCAATGAAATTCAAGAACCCAACATGTCACAGATTTTAATCACCATCATCATCATCATCATCCATTTTTATTATCCAAGCCAAATTATTCCCTTTGCAAGGGTCACACATAGCTGACTCCTTTCGAGGTCATAGATTTTTTTTTCAGACTTGGCATTCCTATGGATTGATCTTAATGATGTATATTTACTGTAGATTCCTTAATTTATGCGAGTTCTTAATATAGCGAATGGCTCATGCACGTCAAATAGCGAGATCATAAATTCGCGATTGCTCTGTTGATTCAAAGTTTTTACATGTATTTTAGCATTGTAAATATAAAAGGGACTACTTTTATTTCGCGACTAATGCTTCTAGCGAAATTACGCGATAATAAATTTCTCGCGTATAATTAGGAATTTACAGTACCATGTGGTAAAAGATTCCAATTTGATTTGAAAATTCTCTGAATCCTTATCTTAGAATTCTCTTTTTACAGCTATATGAGGCATGTTCTGGATCAGTATGTAGAAAATGACTACGTTATAGTCTACTTTCATTTTGGATTAACCAGTAAAAATAAACCAAAGCTCTCCTGGCTGATACAGATTTATAAGGAACTTGACCGCAAGTAAGAAGCTTATACATGTAACAGTTCTTATCATTTAATATCCTGTTCATGATTTTAGGAATGCTACGTTATATTTGTCTGGGATAAAATCTTATCATATACTTGGTAGTGATTATGCAGAATCTGCATGGTGCGATATGGATGACGTCCCAATCACCGATATCAGCATGCCGTACAAAAAATGCATATCAAGGATGTCATAATGAAAAATTATGTCACAGCAAACAGGCCTGTAGAGTTGTAACATAGAAAATGTCTCGATTTACCACGACTTATTTTAAGCATGACAGTACCAGGTATATGATAAATAGAATATTACATGCTAAAATCCATATCGCATGGCATATCAGCCCTCGGGCCCCATATCAATGCTCGGGCCTTCGGCTCTCGGGCTGACATGTGACCACTCGGGCTGATATGCCATGTGATATGGATTTTAGCATGCAATATTCTCCATCTTTATGGTAGTGTTGTCGTCAGTGACGTTCACTCTGTTGTGTTTTTGGGAGGTGAACTGTGTTTGACTTCCCTAGGCTATCATACACTGTGCACATGAATACATGTATATTGCATTGGACTTTGATGTGGGCCTCTTCACACTCTTATCAATTGATGTGAGTAATTTATCCGTTTGTAATAGTCTGGTTTGACCCATTCACACACAGATACAAGAAGAATCTCAAAGCCTGGTACATAGTTCATCCAACCAACTTTATTAAAATCCTCTGGAATCTGTTCAAGCCTTTCATAAGGTGAGTAGTATTTCTAATCACATGACTGTCATGTGAGTAGTCTTGTGTCATGTGATTTGTCATGGATTGCTGCAGAAAGTGTTTTGTTTCTTTGTATGTGTTGTTTAATCGTACATAACGAGTTAGTTCTATCATTCTTTATAGCATACATGTGTTAATATGTGTTATCCTATTCTCACTGAAGATAAATGAATAGATAAACATTTAGGAGGAGATTCTCTGATGTTGAAAATCTTTTTAAAAAATCCCACACTATATTTGAATCTACTTAATAAGGAATGAAGCTAATTTTGACCTAGGTTATATGATGTATTGAATCTAACTTGGTGCAGTTTATGCTTTATAATCTGTGAAGTGGATTATTTGAAGTGTAAACTGCACCAAATTTGATTACCGGTATAATAGTATGTATAATGTAGGTCAAAATTTGCTCCATTCCATATAATTTAATTCAGAAAATTTAATTTAATGTTATGTGATGAATAACTTGTGAGAAAATAAGGATTTTTCATGAGGCGTAGCCATAGCAACAAAGTAGAAACAATACCATCAAATGCATTGTGACATCACATAGTGGGAATAAAGAGCCAGTTAGATTATATGTTATAATGAATGTTGCTAAAGTCATATGAACCAACCAAATTGAATGTTACAAATAAAATTGAATTGTATGTCTTTAACAGAGTTGTAACTGAGTATGTAGTGAATGCTGTGTGAGTGTTTGCATTGAGGTGCCTCATTGTCTGGAGGATGGTGGTCATTTCTCCATTCTCCTCTATGTCTCTATGTTTTTGTTGTATTTCATATCTTTGCATCCAGAAGGTATGTACAAAGGAATCTACTAAGTGTAGTGTTTGGATTTCTCATTTACACATAGTGTGCTGTTCATGTTGTGGACTTCTTTCTAATAGTCAGATTTTTCTGTTGTCAAGGAAAACTAATTTCTTTTATAACATTTGAAATTAAAAATTCAGCATCATAATTAAGTTTGAGCTGTGAAATTAAATTCATACAGAGATATTTCCTAAACTTTATCTAGTGTAACTAAAAAGTGAACTATCATGCACATTATGGGGTTATTTCGATTGGGTTTTTGTTTTTTCTTTTTATTTTGTCTACTTTCAATGGTGGAAATGTTTCACAGTTTGCTTGAATTCTTTGGATGGTTTTCGTTTACATCTGTTTAATCATCAAACTCAAAAATCTGCATATTCTGCATAGTAATTATATAATTTTCTTAAAATATTATAATATTTTTCTTGAAAGATTAGAATATATTTTTTATGCAGTTCATAAAATCAGAATGATTAATTCGTGACATTATGCACATTGATTTGCTGGAACACACTTTTTTTCACACTCTCTTGAAAGTTAACAATTTGTCAATAGAAGAAAAAAAAGATTGGCATCTCATTTTCATATTTTTCAATTTTAATAATGTTGATGTACACATATATAGCAAAGTTGTCCTAGTTGACTGCTAGCTAACACTGATTGTCTCCCTTTGCAGCCAGTGAGTGGTTTGTAGTTCCAGTATTGTAAGACAATGTACTGAATGCTACATGCTTGATTTATTTCATTTTACACATAGCAGGGGAGAGAGGTGGGTAATAGGGATATCAGTTACCATAGTGATTTTTTTTTCCCCCATCAATATCTTCAATACTCATTTTTCATCATAAATACTCAGAAACTGAATAAAAGGCATGTAAGTACCAGTTTCTTTATAGAATCATACAGTGATGTAGGATGGAAAGAAACACGCAGGTCTGAAAACATTTCTATTGTATCTCATTGCATTAGAGTTAGCCGGCCCCCTTTTGCATAAAATGAATTGTTCTTTACTGAAGTGATTTCTTTCGAGACTAGATCAAGACATGAAATTTGTGTACTTCTTGAACTGAAATTATGTTCCTTTTCTTTACCAGCATGATACTTAGATATATTGGTATTCATGTGTGACTTTTTTCGAAGCTTGTTTGGTTGTTGCCTTGTAAAATTGTATTATCCATCAATGCATGCTATACGGTATAATGAAATCAAACCTTTTCGTTAGTCGGGTTGGTTTTTAATGAATTACACCACTTCATTGCCTGTTTGAAATATTTTGCCTCCTGTGTAGAATGTTTTACCAGACTGGTTCAATTGTCAGAAATGTTTTCAACTGATGAATTTATACACACACACACACATGCCCCCCCCCCCCCCCCCCCCCCCCCCCCCCCCCCCCCCCCCCCCCCCCCCCCCCACCCCCCCCCCCCACCCAATGAAGCATTTTTCTTTGCACTCCGGTGACCTAAGCTGATATTATTCATCAACAAATTATTTTGTTCCCATCTGTTATCATACATCAAAGTTTTAACATTTTATACACACCCCTGTTTGGGAGGGGAAGTTCTACTTGTCCATCTGTCTGTATGCATAATTTGCTGGGATTCCTTAACTCTGATGAATAGATTTTGATTAAAAAACTTTGTGTATATCTTATATGGATAAGGAAGTTGTGCACCACCTATTTGTTTGAGATTTTTTAACATTCAAGGATTTCTCCATTCTAAGGGGTGCTGTCATTGTCCAGAGTATATTATAAAATCTAATGTACAGATTTGATTCAAACTTTGTGTATATATCATATGTATACAATGAAATTAATTGTGCATCTGTCATTTTTATTGAGATCATTGGCTCCAGTCTTTGGCACTGCATTTTTCAGCTCTTCAAATTTTTGATTACATCTTTTGGATTTCCAACATTTCGGTATGAGCATCACTGATAAGACATAATTTGTCGAAATGCACATCTGGTGCATCGAAATTGGTACCGTATAAGATTAACATTAAGTAAGTTCTGGATATTTTCATATTAGAGGTGTTTATTCAACTTTATGGACTTCATCATTTTCTTTTATGTCGTAATTGTAACAATGATATGTTCCCTCTCAGAGACTGCTCGATAAGTTTAGGAGAAGGTGTAATGGAATCATCAGTCCATCTAGCTGTGCATAGATAGGATTTTGTCAAGACATTTTTTGAGAGACTAGTGCATGGATTTCCCTGAAAACACTTTGTTTTTCAATATAATCAAAATTCTCACCTTTACTGTGGGACAGCTAGCACACACACTGGGCATCTCCCAAAATCATAAAACTAATGGCTCCTGGGGCAAGAGCTCAGGCCATAGGGTGAGGATAAAAATGTACTGGGTTATTAACAATCTTCTTTACCCAACCAAAACAGTGAATTAATGGCCCATAGGTAGGGTTCATGCCAGGGGGCTTGTAAACTAAAAATATATTATACCTCTAAAAAAAGTATATTCTTCTGGAAGACAAATGGGGAACGTAACTGTTGCCCCTAATTTCGGGGTACATAACTGTTGCCCCTAATTTTAGGGAACATAACTGTTGCCCCTAATTTCGGGGTTCATTACTGTTGCCCCTAATTTTAGGGAACGTAACTGTTGTCCTAATTTCGGGGAACCATGACTGTTGCCCCTAATTTCGGGGAACATAACTGTTGCCCATAATTTTTGTGCCTGTGTGTCTACAGAATATGGACATACTTATTATAATCCCTGCAAAGTTGGGGGGAGGGGGTATACTGGAATCAGGTTGTCCATCCGTCTGTAGATGCAGTGGTTTCTGGGCCTTTCTACTAGAGTCACCATATCATACATATGGACTACCCATGGGACGAAGATGTTCCCTTTTTGAATTTGGGGTCAGAAGGTCAGAGGTCAAGCTCATTGGACATTTTAAAAGTAGCAATTTGGTTTTGGGGCTGTAGAGCATTATACTTTCCACCTAGAGTCACCATATCATATATATGAACTACCCATGGGTCAAAGATGTTCCCTATCGAATTTGGAGTCAAAAGGTCAAAGGTCAAGCTCACTGGACATTAAAGTAGCAATTATTAGTCAGCATTGCTCACAGTACCTCCTGTTTTTATCTGCTAGCTATTTATATCAAATTAAAAACGTATCTTGTGATCACCAAGATTTCATTATATACATTTGGTATTGATGGCGTATTTTTATTTACTTACCTCAAATAAGTATTAGATACTGATGGGTATATACTCAATGTCCTGCGGTTTATCTGTCATTCCAACCCAATGTTTATCTAAGCCATAAATTAAATTATGAAAGAAAGAAAAAAGTGATTAGATCTAATCATCAGACTGCAGTACAATGTGACTTTGAATTCAGGTCAGGTAACCATAAAGTCAGGGTGAACCGATTCTGGACCATGTCACTCTAGTACACAGGCCTGGGTAGCTGGTACTTTATACAGAGGTTTCTGATGACCAGGCAGTATGATATAAACCTGTAGCCAAGGTTATATAGCCATGATCAAAGTAAAGATGAAAAAAAAATTGAAATATCTCTCCCCCCCCCCCCCAAATGAAGCTTTTCATAATGTGTTACTCAGGTGACTGTTAAAACCCATGGAATTTTTGTGAAAATATTTAATATACCCTATAAGGCAATGACATACATCTCCTAGGTCTGTTTCTATATTGATATGTTACATTCTTGTATTAATATATTACTCAATTATAAAGCTATATATAATAACTGTCAGCTGTAAAACTCTCGGTCAAACATCAAACATTCCTTAATAAAATCTCTCTACTATATAGTGAAGCAGTACTTTAATCCGAGAGAGTCTTCTTATTTTGGTATCAGTTGACTTCAATAGAAAGACAGTGTACTACAGCGCAGTGTTAATCAATATTGTCATAATGTAGAACACGAAGTACAGGGTGTTTCGGAAAAGATGCTACTATTTTTTTTTTTTTTTTTTTTTTTTTTTTTTTTTTTACATGTGAATAATTAACATTTCAAAAGCCTGCAACGAACATGTATCAGTTGATAAAATACCAGTTTCTTTTTATTTCATATGGTTTATGAAAATTTAATTATGATGTCATAAATACTTTCTCAACGTTTGTATACTCAAGAAATGGACTTTTACCCTGAAATTGAATTGAAGACAAGTCTCAGAAATTTCTTACAATCCCATTTTGAGCTTAAGTTTGTAAAAATGTTATTCTGTTTTCTGTGTCATTTTAGGGAGCAGCTTTAGATTAACAAATTATACACTTTAAAAAGAATATGTAGATTTTCAAAGTATAAAATTACAAGCAAATGAAAAGGTAATGTTTCAAAAGATTTTTTGAAGCACTCTGTATATGTTGTCAAGTCTACTTGACGTATTTATCTATATCAGGTATAAGATTCTACGTTACGTCACAAAGAATTTACGCATTTCACTCAGTGAATATGTTATTCAATGATTCAGTTTTCTATATACTTGCACCTGAGATGGGTATTTTTATCCATAATTAGAATAAACCCTTTATTGTCTGTATGATAGATCAGCGACTAAAATAACTTCTACAGAAATAAAACGATAAAAATGAATCTGTACTTACCAAGTGTACTATTTTCGCTTCATATCATGACATAGTTGTATTGAGTCAGAAAATAGTCTGTTGTAGGATATTGTGTTACTTATGTTTTTTGATATTTTTCAATTTTTTTTTTACCTCCTTACACTTTCAATAGTCTCCCCATGTTATAATAAGAGGACCATTGCAATCAAAACTTGGCACAGATCATCCTTGGGTAAAGGGAAGGAATCCAAGTTTTTATGCCCCCCCTTACAAAGGGAGATAATTAGCAATTTGTTAAGACAGGGTGGGGGTAACCGAATGAATCACTGGGCGTTAAAGGACGAAACTTTTGTGAAAGCTTAATTCATTTTATAAAAAGAATATAGATTTATAATTGATCAAATCATTATGCCCAGGGGTTAGGGTGGGTCACAATAGCAGACCAGTTTAATATGGAAAAAATCATTTAAAATCTTCTCAGTAATAACAAGGCCTTGATATTGATATCATGTAAGTATCCTCAGGTAGTATAAATTGGTTGAAGTTTTCAGTGGATGGATTCCGAAATATATAGGAAAAAACATTAATAATCTCCTCATCAAGAGTATAAGGAGCCATATAACCATAGTGTTATTGATATACAAATATCCTCAAGTAGTTCAGAGTTTAACTTTATTCAAATATACTGACCTGGGATAATTATGCATTGGATGGGGACTCAGTAGGGGATCAAAGTATCACACAAGACAACCTTAACCTCCAGAGCAGATTAAGGGTCATGCAGGATTAGTCACATTATGCAAGTTTATCCAGGTAGTGCAGATTTAAGTACTGTAAAAGTGGTTATTTACGGGGGGGGGGGGGATTTACACTAACTATGCGGTCACGTAATGCGCATGTAATTTTCCCCCACGTGTATACATATAAATATCATATTATATTTTTTCATTCAGTGGCTGCATATTTTTCCCCCACACGAAATGTTGGGCATGGAAAAATGCATACTTAACCCCCAGCGTAAATAACCACTTTTACAGTATCTTCAAAAAGAACAAACAAACTAAAGTGCCCTGCGGTGGGTTTGGGCCACAATTTTGCTTTAAAATTAATGGGGTAAATTTTTTATTTTAAAGATATGGATTATGTGGTTAGCATGGGGCTTAAACCAGGGATAAATGATCTATAAATAGAATTATCATGCATCCCTATGTTAAGTCCAAGATTCAATTTGGGTGAAGTTATGATTCAATCTAATCAAAATCAGATCCTCTCAAATTGACTCTGGAGAAGGTCATGCAGATCCTTTTCCAGTAGTCATGATTCTGTTTGGCTTAGGTGCGGGGGGGTCATGATATGGATTCAAAATAAAGAGGCGTAATAATCGAAGTTTTAAATAGAATGGAAAGTGGGACTATACAGGATAGCATTATATCAGGTTTCCTATTGGTTTATGTTTTGTTTTGAGATTCTGACAATGTTTTTAATCAAGCATCAGCACTAGTATCAGTTACTCATTAAATGGCAGCACTATTCTTGACTGGTGCCCTTTAATCTGAGGTTAGAATAAATGTCAACTTTTACGGTTTAAACAAGTTTTTCCTGCCAGTAACATTTACGCTGACGTGATATAGCAAGATAATTACAATGAAGAAGTCGTAAACAAATTATATGTTGCATATATATCTACATACATATATAGCAATCCAAAATCAATATGGAATCGGCTGAATATAAGGTAGAGAGCTGCAAGTGAAAGCCAGATTATATATAAAGCTCAGACAGGTGACATGTTGTTCATTGGATGTATATAGTCCTGCTTTGGTATGAAGAATCGAGGATTTTATAAAACGGAAACGGTCGGGAAAACTAGTACAAGGTATTGTGGAATTTGTTTAGTCTGTATAAGTTACCTAGTGAAATTTGAAATAGAAAAGGTTGGGTGTTGGAAGTTCTTCAGGATTAGTATGGAGGCAGATCAATGGCCTATGAAGCTTCTCCATACTATAATAAGAAAAAATCACTCATCTTGTTGAATGATGGGCTGTGAAGTTGATAATGGTTGAAGTTGGGTGTTTATGATTGTGTGATAATGGCAGAAGCATGACCACTGAACACACCATGATGAATTGCATATTTTAAACTGGACAGGTGAAGTATTGCAGAGGGTTTAATTATGAAACAGTATTGACTGGGAAATTAATACACCATTCTCATGATGAGCAAAATGTTAAGTTTTAAATCAGATTTCTTTGAGTCACCATTTATGGCATTAATTTCTTTGACTCACCATTTATGTTTAATCATTTCAGTGTAAAGTTTGGGAGGAAGATAATGTACATGAACTACCTTCATGAACTGAAAGAACATCTCCATTTTGATCAGCTGGTTGTACCTCCTCTAGTGTTGCAGTAAGTGGCTGTCTGTATACAGACAAATATGTTGTACGAATTCAAAATTTGTGCTTTCTACTTATGCATACTTATTTTAGGTATTTGAAAGGAGTAGACCCACTAAGGGTAAAAATTGGCGCTGTGAAATTGTCAAAATTAAAGTGGAGTTTCAACAAATTATTGCCTGCACTAATGATAGTCCACGTATGATAGTTTATCAGGATGGTAAAAATCATGGAGTTTTGCATTGGTGTATCTGGAATCTACTGCCCTAAACATTATAAATACAAGAACTTGCTTAAAATCACCACATTTCTGTGATAAAATGTCCAAATTAAATATAGAGCACAGATATGAACCAGGAACATGTTATCAAAATTCCAGCCTTCCTATTATATCTAAACTGACAAAAAAAAAAATGAAATTGGTGCAAGCCTGTGCTCTATTAATTTTGCAAAATTGCAATGCTTTCCAATGCATAACTCCAAGATATTTACCACCTTGTTAAACTATCATACATAGATTATCATTTGCAGAAAATAATTTGTTGAAATTTCACTCTTAATTTCTACCATTTTACAGGGCTGATGTTCACCCTTTGTAGACCTACTCCTTTAACACATTTTAAATTTGATATGCTGTTTGGCATTATCATGAATAAAACATTGTGTTGGTGTGTTGTGCAAACAGATTTATACATTCTAGAAAAGATGAGCATTTTTATGTACTTCAACACCAAAATATGAGTCGCGGCAAAATAACTACATGTACTATATAAAGTATGAATTTAGACACAGTGACTGTAAATAAATTTATTTCATTGATCTTTTTCTTTCTCTTTTTTAATGATTTTGGTGGAATGTCTCCAGATCAGGTTTTTAGTGAATTATTGCGTAATCAAATATTACATTCATGTTACAATGTATACTGTCAAGCACAAATTCCGAGTTCTAATTTTGCGAAACTTTATTCCTATGTTCTTACTTTATCAGATTTACCGGCGAGACATGCATTCAACTTGTTCATCACTAGATATAAAATTATTCATAAGCACTTGATTTTTGTGTGAAGTTGATCATCTACACATAAAAAGTTGTTCAGATCCTAAAATTATTTCACAAAATTTATTATTGATGATTAGGTTCTTTGTATTATGGTATATTTTAACAAAGGAAGCAAGTGGTCATTTCTGCATAACTGGCTTTGCCATCATTTTATCTACATGTTTACTCTAATAATACAAACATCTCTACTTTACATTACCTGATCACAACCAAGCATATTTACACAAATCATTAAATCTTCGCAAAAAGTAATCTACTGCACTACTTAAAGTATGAAATTTATATTCAGTAGATACAAGAAAACTTTTTTATTTTTAAAAACTTTATTATGAATGGTTTTGTAAGAGGTATATACAGTAGACTTTGATTGTGCAATTCTAAATACATATGTATACCAAATGTTAAACTGTAAATGAATGTGTGATGATTCGGGTACTGTTTGTGTTGTAGGCATGATGCTAAACTGGTGGCCTCCAACAAGCCTAAGTATCCTTATAGTCAAGATGGCACTGATGCTGGTACCCTGCCCACTCAGCAGTATGGCGTTTCGCTACACCAGTAAGTCAGTCAGAAGTTGGCATGGCTGTCTCTCGTAGTTGTATTTATGAAGAAAAAGATCCGTGTTGTTTAGTCAGTTGTTAAAATCTGGATCTGAAGAGCAGCCATTATTTATTATTATCCATTTGTCATTAGTAGAGTATTAAAACCATTTTTTGCTTGTTTCCTCTTATTTTCTATGCAGAGCATGTAATATTTAAGGATTAACCAATTGATAGTTTTGTATCGCACATGAATTTTGCTGCGAATGTGCTGGTATCAGCACAACTGTAAACTGATATGGGAAATATTTCAAAAAGTACAAGCACTATGTCATTTCTTCAATTTGATACAAGAAAATCTGTTTGAGTTAAACTTGTGTAATTTGTAAAAGTTATACATGTGCTGCTATATCCATATAGGCATAAAATGTCACTGTGGCTTTCCCATTTCATAACTTCTGTACTGTTTAATAATTATTTTTTCCAGTATAAAGGCCCACTATGGCGGTGTCATTCCTCCTGTGATACAACAGACTGTGGACTATCTCAGGCAGAATGGTCAGTTTTTGCATTCAGTTATAGAAAGAGTCTGAGGAAAACAACAAATTATGTTTGTGGACCTTCTTCACAAAGCTGTTTGCTGTCAGTCAAATTTTGTTGGGGGGGGGGGGGGGGGGATAAATATGCTATTTCACAAATTACCCATTTTGTAACTGTTTTATTATATTGAAAGCATTTAAAAAGGTTTTAAATATCAGACATTATTTTAACACTGGCCAATCCTTCACACTTCCTGAATTGCATTCACTTATATAAGTTCCAAGTATATTTATTATTGCCATCTTAATCACGGATTTGGTATTATATTAATTTAAGACTTAATAACTGTAGTTTTTGTTTGATAAGAATACCAAACCTTCCCCTCTGCCATTATTCCCGATGATCAATTATGACATCTGCAAATAACATTACATCACAGATCTCTTTATTGTTGGAACACTTCACCTACCAAGTTTTTGGATTGGTTTATGATATGGGGGTAGTCCCAGGGAGTATCATTGATTTTGCGAAAGTAGTCCATAAAT
>CAJDSM010001328.1:15766-41275 GCA_903981925.1 Ostrea lurida
GTCCATAAATTGGGGAGGGGGGGGGGGGGGCAATAGTGTATTTTCAGGGAAATAAACAATTTTGATGTATTAATTTCACCTAGATAAAAATCAGTAAAGGTACATGTATAAAAAGTATCCAAGTCTGAGACACAATAAAGTGGACTATTTTAGGCAGAATAGTCAGTTACAATAAAGTTGATCTATTACAAAGTACAAAAACAATATCCTCCCAGGGTTCCTGGCTGACTGGATTTTTCTGCAAACCTTCAACCAAATGAAATATTTTTCCAGAAATGTCAGTTCAATTTCCTCTCAGATATTTAGTTTGTATTGAATTTGTCTTTACTTTAATATGTACATATAAATTGCAGCACTTGATGTTGAGGGAATATTCAGGAGATCAGCTAATGCTGTCAATTTAAAAGCTGTGCAGAAAAAGTTTAACAACGGTAAGATTTATCAGTGTTCATAAAAAAATTATTTACAGTCAAACCTCGTTATCTCAAACTCAGTGGGACTGAAAAAAATGTTTGAGATATCGAGGGTAAAATACTTAAAGAATTAGTTATTGGGACCTTCAAATCAATTCGACATATCCATGGTATTCGAGATATCAGTGTTCGAGATACCGAGGTTCGACTGTAATTAGGGCCTCACCATACTTGCAATATAATGTGGTGTCATTGTATTATGTTGAACAATTTCCACTGTGTTTGAGGATCAAATAATTGGTTTTCATTCAAAGAGAAAAAATTAATTGTAGTTGTCCACAAATTTTTGTGTCAATGAAAAGTGAAGATATAACAAACAGTGATTAGTGTCATAAATCCCATACAGAGTACAAAATTAAGAGTAGGGTAAACACAGACCCCTGGACATGCCAGATATAGGATCAGGTGTTCAGGAGGAGTGAGCATCCTCTATTGACCGGTCACACCTGCTGCTATATCTTGATTGGGCAAACAAAATTTAATGACCAAAAGAGAAAAAGCTCAACAGCAATACGTTTTCATCACGAAATTACCTTTCCAGGTTAATTAATTTGTTCTGGTTTTTTTTTTTTTTTATTCAGGTGAGACTATCGATTTCACCGCTGAGGGAGACGAACACATTCCAGCAGTGGCATTAAAAATCTTCCTTCGGGATCTTCAGGAACCACTTTTGACCTTTGACCTGTATCAGCCAGTCCTTAGGCTTCACAGTAAGTAATTATTTGTGAATAATTATATTTCACATTCCTGGATTTCAAAAAGAATAACTGGGAAAATGTAATTTAGCCAAAGGTTATAATGGTTTAAAATTTCAGTCTCAAAAATTGCAAGACTACGGATGGCTTCCTGTTGAATATTCTTTAAATGTTTGAAGTTGGTAGCCATGAATTGAAAATTACTTCAGATGAAAATTTCAAATCATGCAATTCTACCGTATACCTTTTAATATTCCCAAGCAATCTTAATCCACTTTGAATTGTTGTCTCATTATGATTAAATATTTTCATGAATTATGCATGAAGTCTCAGAGAATTTTAAAAATCAAAAGAGGAAAATTTTCACGTAAATCTCGTCTTACTTAAGTTATGGTCTTTAGGCCAGGCTTGTATTCTTGAAAAAATCTAAATTTAAGGTTGAGTTTTGTTCTGTTTGAATTAAAGTCCAAGTTTTGACTTTTCTTGTTTTGAGAAATCCATGCAGACCAGATCTGATATCACTGGTAATTGTAACAGGAATTCTGAAATGGAATAATTTCTGATTTTATTTTGTTCTAGCTGAAAAGCTGTATATGATCAGAAGAATGGTTTGTAATGAGTGTTTTGATTGGTAGATGTTGAGAGGAATGGTTTGTAATGAATGTTTTGATTGGTAGATGTTGAGGATGAGAGGAAGGTGGCTGAGATCAGGAGAATGCTGCACGAGGAATTACCCGAGGACAATTACCAGATCCTCAAAGTTATCGTACAGCTCCTCACGGAGGTAAGTCGTGAAACAAACATCTCGCACGATTCTTGTCGTTTGTCATTAGGGTCATGATATCATGTTTTTAATGTAAAGTGTAATGTAATTTCATTTGGAGGGAGATATGAATTTATAAGTACTGTAAATGTATTATATTTTGCTGTGAATATATTTAAATTAGAAATTTTGGTGGAAAATTACTTCCGCTAAATTAAGTACATGGCCAACAGGGGCATGCATTTATGACGGGCAAATTGGGAGGTGAACATCCGCTAAATAAAGTCTGCTTCAAATGTTAAAAAGTCAAATTTCTGTAAAATAATTCATGTGCATTAAATATAATACGTTAACAGTATGTTTACACCATGAAGATGTATTTCAACTGATTTGTTTTGTCTTGTTTTCTGTTTCAAGGTTGTGGACCATTCCACCATGAACAAAATGAATTCATCCAACCTTGCCATTGTGTTTGGACCAAATTTGTTGTGGCCTAAAGGACAAGCCTCTCTCTCCAGTATGGGATACCTCAACAACTTTGCCCGACTTCTCATCGATAACTATAGACAACTTTTTGACAGATAGCAGGTCATGACCTGTAGCTAGTTCTCAGACAAACTGGTTCCTGTCCACACAAAGACACAAATATTTGATACATAGAATTTCACCATTGTCCAAAAAAAAAATTCCATTTTTTTTTCCATGGGTCTCTTCAATAATTTTGGCTAGGAAATTTCCATTTGAAAGACAATCGAAATGTGAAGTGAGTAATTGAACAGACCATCCTAATTAGTAGGCAGCTAGCTGTTGAAATCAGTTCTCTTTTTGTGGAACATTTTCTCTAATTTCATTCCTTTGTGTTATTATAATAAGGAGGTGTCTTTTTGAGATGAATATGTTGACATATGATTTGTTACCACGATTTTAAAAACATGTGACCTAGTCAAAGGGGGACAACTCGGAAAACTATATAGTTTGCGAACAGTACATTTTGATTGTGTATTCTGAAACAATGTCGTATGTTATATAGGATGTAAAACATATCCAAAATGATATACCGTATAAGCAGAAATTTTAGCGAGGATTTAATTTTGGCATTATTAGCGAGGGCTTTGTGATCGCTAAACTTAGATATCGCTAAAAATTCATTCCATATCATTGGAAGAGCTTTTCAAAGTAATAGATTATAAAATCGCTAAAATTATTTACCACTAAAATAAAATACCACTTTTTATGTAGAAAACACTAAATTTGCATTTCACTAAAATTTCTACTCATACGTTATATACAATGTACATGTACATGTACCAGCTTTTCATGATATATATAAACTTCAATGTATGTCATCTCTGCTGTATTCATGACCTTAAACTGAAATTACCTTGGTTGAAAAACATTTCAAAGGAATATGTAGTAAAACTGTAATTATAAACCTTTCGATGTTAATTCTTGGGGAATTGCAATTTCAAATGATGGAATATTTCAAATGATTTATGCATTGGAACCCCTCACTGAAGTTAATTTATTGTTTATCTTTGGTCCTAGGCCAGGTGTTCCTTTATAAAGGTTATTAACTAGGCTCTGGTTCATAGTACAAGTACTTGTTGTCAATTGATCTTCCAAACATTAGAGCCAGGGATCTATATAAAGGAACAACACAACAAATCAGTCATCGTTTTTATACTCAAGTCATTGGCTGTTGGTATTGTACATGTATTAAGATACAGATCAGATCATGAATTGATCAGTAATTTGGTCAGTGATGCATATTGATTATGTATGAAATTATGATAAAGATGTTAGAAACTTGAAGTAAGCCTTGGCATTTTGAAATGGACATTCTTTGTTAACTATTTATACTGATTTTGTTTATATATGTATAAATTGTTCTGGAAGCATTTTATATAAAATGATGAAATGATTCCACAATTTTTCACTTGTTTATTTATCCGATTGTCAAGTCACATTAGTGTCTTTCAAATTGATTTCCAGTCCATTGATGAGAACTGGGAGTTATATTAGGCTCCTGTGAAGTGTTTAGGCTAGAAAAATGATTCAAAATATCAAAGAAGACAGTGACACATTAAGATACCAATCAGTATGTTATGGAGTGTTAGAATACATAATGGAGATGTGCATATTGTCAGGAATTTTCTTGGACAGTTCATGTAGAAGATGTGAATGTTTGGACTTGGGCATTTTTCACCTATGTATGCATCAGTGCATTGTCCACAACTCCTCCAAAACGACTTGCAGGAATTCAATGAAACTTAGAGGAATGTTAGATTACATAATGGAGATGTGCATATTGTCAGGAATTTTATTTTTGACAATTCATTTACATGGTATAAAAACATTTGGACTTGGGCGTTTTTTGCCAACACATGCCTCAATGCATTCTTTGCACCTCCTCCTAAACTATATTATACTATATTACCCATTGATTTGAGAACTGTTTAATCTGAGGAAATCTGTTGTGTTCATTATGTAGTGTGCCCCGCGTGGGGTATTAGTCCCGAAAGGACAGTTCTAGTTTGAAGAAGATAAACTAGTTCAAACGCTCGTCTTCAGATGGGGCGTATTATGGCATTGTCCGTACGGCATACGGCGTCCATAATAGTTTGTCCTGGCCATAACTCCTGAACCTGTTTGTAGATTTAAACAATATTTCACAGAATTGTTGCCCTGGACCTAAGGAAGTGTCATGACCTTGATCCAAGGTTATTGGTCAAAGATCAAGGTCACTATACACATAATAGTTTTAACATTGGCAAATGTTTTGTCCAGGCCATAACTTCTTAACCTGTTTGTTAAACAATGTTTCAACAGAATTGTTGCCCTGACCTAAGGAAGTCCATGACTTTGATCCAAGGTTATTGGTCAAAGGTCAAGGGTCACTATACACTAACATTGTCAAGGCCATAACTTTTGACCGAGCGCATGAATTGGAATTATATTTCACAGAATTGTTGTCCTGGACACAAGAAAGTGCCATGACCTTGAGCCAAGGTCACTGGTCAAGGTCACAATGCACATCGAGGTTTTAACATTGTCCAGATCATAAGTTTTTACTGAGTGCATGGATTGGAATAATATTTCACAGATTTGTTTGAGTGTCATGACCTTGAGCCAACATCACTGGTCAAGTGTTAAGGTCGCAATGCACATAGTGGTTTTAACCTTGTCCGGACGATAAGATTTCACTGAGGGCTTATATTAGAATAATGTTTCACAGAACTGTTGGCCTAGACCAAAGGTCAAGGTCACAATGCACATAGTGGTTTTAACATTGTCTGCGCCATAACTTTCCACTGAGTGCAGGGATATGAATAACATTTCACAGATTTGTTGCTGTAGACCCAAGGATGTGGCATGACCTTGAGCCAAGGTCACAATATGCATAGTGGTTTTACCATTGTCTGGGCCATGATGGGCGTATATTGCGTTGTTGGTGTTGCTCTTGTTCAATACCAGAATATTAGATGAGGCCATCGGCAGTCAAAATACAGCACTGCAACACCACTAATTTGAATATTTGTAAAAAAAAAAATAAAAACATTAAAACTTGTATAATATGTTCATATAGAAATGCTTGTTATAATACATTTAAAAATTTTGCACTTTCACAGCATATTAAGATCTTCACAGCATTTCCATTTATATTTACGATTTTGGGGCCAAAATAGCCAGTTTTCGCATAATAAAAGATAAAAATATATATAGCATAACAAAATTTGTGCAGAATTGTTTTATTTAATTTCTCAAGTCACAAAGTGCATTGTTGCATATCATGAAAAAAAAAAATCATGAAATTTACAGATAATTTTAACAAATAGAAAAAAGGTCTTTTCAACTATAAGTGATGGATTGTTACTGTATTTATCTTACTAAACTAAAATACATGCAGGTAATGGTAATCAAAGTACTGGATGTACTGAAAGCCGGGCTTTACGTTGCATACTACAGTGGGATATTTTCAAGCTTAGGTTATTATGTCTCCCCTCTTCCAGGGGGAGACATATTGTTTTTGTACTTTCTGGCCGTCTGGCTGCACAAAATCTCGCGAGCGCTTCTCCTAAAGCACTTATCAGATAGACTTGAAACTTTGTACATGCAGTGCTTCCTTGCCATTTCTAGATGTGCATATTCTCGGGACAAAGGGGTCCAATTATTATGTTCCCCAAACAAAGTTTGGGAACATATTGTTTTTACTCTGTTTCTTATTAAGGTCTTCCATCTACAACGGAAGACCTTATAGTGATTGTATTGTTTCTTTTTATTCTTTACTATTAATATTTTCCCCTTTTTCAAAATACAATTACTCAAATACGCCTTGATTGATTTTCATGATTTTTAGCATGTTAGTTGTTCTTTATAAGAGGTATTTATAAAATGCTGTTGTTTTTTTTTAAAAATCCACTTCTGGTTCTGAGATATCAACTTCTGGTTTTTTTTTTGTTTTTTTTTGTTGTTGTCGTTGTCCGCGAGTGTTTTCATAGATAATTTGAGGTTGGAAAATGAAATTTTCAGGGATGATGGACCTATGTCTGTAGATGTTCACTAATACCATGAATTCTGTGTGCAACACTTCCTGTTGAAAATAGAGATCTACTTTCGTTTTCAAAAAATTAATTTTTTTTTTTTTAATTTTTATTTTTCAATATTTTCTCTTGTGAAATTAAATACAAGAAAAGATTGATCACCTAATACAAAATATGTAAAAAGAAGTTTAATGGTCACGTATTACCGAGTTCTCTGCTAACTTTCACTTTGTATCAATTTTGACGGAAATGCAATTACTTTAAAACGCCTTGATCGATTTTCATGAATTTTTGCATGTTAGTTGTTCTTATATAAGGGTATTTATAAAACGCCGTTTTTTGAAAAATCCACTTCGGAGATATCAACTTCCGGGTTTTTTTCATTGTCCGCTTTCAGGGATGATCAACCTATATCTGTAGATATTCACTGATACCATGAATTTTGTGTGCAACACTTTCTGTCAAAAATAGAGGTCTACTTTCGTTTTCAAAAATATAATTTTTGAATTTATTTAATATTATTTTCAATATTTTCTCTTGTGAAATTAAATATAAAATAAGATTGATCACCTAACACAGAATATTATTCTATGTAAAAAGAATTTTAATCGGTTATACGTTACCGAGTTCTCTGCTACTTTCACTTGGTAATCGGAAATGCAATTACTTTAAAACGCCCTGATCGATTTTCATGATTTTTAGCATGTTAGTTGTTCTTAATAAGGGTATTTATAAAAGCCCTTTTTGAAAAATCTACTTCCGGTTCGGAGATATCAACTTCCATGGGTTTTTTTCGTTGTCCGCGAGTGTTATCATAGATTGAGGTCGGAAAATGAAATTTTCAGAGATGATGGACCTATGTCTGTAGATGTTCACTAATACCATGAATTTGGTGTGCAACACTTCCTGTTGAAAATAGAGATCTACTTTCGTTTTCAAAAAAAATTATTTTTAAATTTTTCAGCGCGGAAGGTGGTTGTCTCATAACTCTCCAGGTGGGTAAATTGTAGTTTTGATATTCAAAGGGGACTCAACAAAAGTGGATGAGGTTTAATTGGAAGAAAAGCATTGAAAAGTACGATTTTTTTGTCACTTCGGTGGACACACCGAAGTAGACGCCGGAAATATTTCAACACAATTTAGCGTCTTGTCCTAAGTCAATGGTCTATCATCCGTGAAAGTTTGAAGTTTTCTGTCTTATTCGTTATTTGAGAAAATGAGACAAAATTATTTGAATTGGGGACACTGTATTGACGACCGGAAGTAGAGTTTTGCAAAACTTTTTGACGATTACTTTGAGACATTTATTGTCTACCAATATCACATTTAATAAGTTTCAAGTCACAAACACTTTATTTATAAGCGAGACTATATGGCTCTGGAACAACATGAGAAAATGAAACTTTTTTTGAATAACCGGAAGTGGACGTTTCACTTCCGGGGGGTAAAACTATTCTTCGATACATCAAAAGAGGCCTAATCAAAAGTGGTATTAGGTTTCGATTTTGATGAGAAAAAGTTGAAATTTGACGATTCTTTGTATCACTCCGGTGACGACACGGAAGATGGACGGCAGACGTTTGTTTACCCGATTCATGTTCCGCTACTTTGGAGATCTATCTTTGTATTAAGTTTCATTTCTGCTATCTTTTACCGTTTTCTGAGAAAAGGGTGACAAGATGACTTTTTTAAAAAACGTAAATACGGGCCGATAGTTTGACGACCGGAAGTGAAATTTTTAAAAAAATAAAAACGTTGGGAGGTCATTTTCATTCTCCATCATTCTCTGAAAATTTCAAGAAATCCATCAAGCAATCTCTGAGAAATCTGCAGAAATAAAAAAAGGGGAAAAAAAAGAATAATTTAATAATAATAACTAAGACAGTACTTAATCACTATAAGGTCTTCCGTCTGAAAACGGAAGCCTTAATAAACAGTACAATCACAATGAAAGGTCTTCCGCTCTTGAAAACGGAAGACCTTAACTAGACAATCAATTACTGAGTAACTTGAATGGGTCTTCCTTACACTTGCAATCGCTGATGAAATATTTCTGGATATAGTGTGTCCGACATAATCCACGAACTAAAGTCAACCGAAACACTCTTCTTGCTATTTAATCTAGATATAGTGCTCTCAAAAAAAATATGAAAGTCCGTTGAACTAACGGAAGTGAAATGTTTCGACTATCCAATGCAGTGAACTGTTTTAAACATTTATCAAAAGGAATTATATATCTATAAAGTGGTATAGTTTCGATTTGATAGAAAAAGTTTGAAAAATTCCATTTCTTTTGATCACTTCCGGCCTTAGTTTTGACGACTCGGTAAGTGGCGGCCAAAGATATTTAACGTATGTAGATTATGCTTCATACACTAATCAAGTCTATCATTCCCTGAGAGTTTTCAATGTGTCTGTCTTTTCTACCTGATTACGGACGATATTTGAGATTGAAATATTTTGAATTATGTGTAACCCGTTATCCTCACAACCGGAAGTGGAGATTTTTACCAAAATAAAATCTATGTCACTTCTAGACCATTTCATGTAATTGATTTACAGTATGTGTAAAATTTCAAGCAAATAACTTTATTCCAATAAAGGAAGATTATCATGGCTAGTGAATATATGAGATAATGAAAGGCTTTCATTTTTGCATTACCCGGATAGTGGGCGTCTTACACCTTCCTTTTTGGGATATTATTTACTTTGGATAGGTTCTAAAGGACACTTCAAACACAAGTGGTTAAAAAGGGTGTATTTAACGTTGTGAAGAAGAAACGATTGTTAATCACTACTTTGCATTTATACTTCGTGCGTCGACTCCTGCCGGGCTGCCTACGACCGGAAGTCACGGCCGAAAAGATTCAAACCCTTTACATCTTGTCTACTACAGTCAACGTCTATCATTCCTGAAAGTTTAGAAGTGTCTGTTTAATTCGTTCTTGGAGAAAATGAGACACAAATATTTGAAATTGTGGAATGTATTCTGACGACCGGAAGTAGATTTACAAACTTTTTGACGTTACTCGAAATATTTGTAGTGTCTACAGATATACGTAAATTTCAAAGTCAAAACTTCTATTTGTTCAGGAGTATATGGCATCTGAAAAAATGAAAAATGAAACTTGTTTGAAATAACCGGACAGTGGACGTTTCGACTTCCGGTGGGGTAAAACTGTTTTACGATACTTCAGAAAGGGAAGCTCAACTAATGTTTGGTAAAGGTTTCCATCAAAAGAACAGTATTTTGAAATTACGATATTATTTTATCACTTCCGGTGACGACCCGGAAGTGACGGCCGACATTGCTCAACCCCCTAATTCTGTCTACTAAGTAAGATCTATCCATCCCCTGAAAAATTTGTGACTTCATCCTTATTGTAGTTTCTGAGAAAAAGGTGGGACATGAAGAAGCGAAATATGTCGTTTATCTTGCGAGCCGGAAGTGAATTTTCAAAAGAAAAAAAAATAGTATAAACAGTTTTATGTCAGGAGACAAGCTCTGTCAAATCTCAAAGAAATTCTACCGAGCATCTTCTGAGAAAATCGGCCGGACAAAAATGGGAAAAATAATTAAAATAAATCATTAAAAAAAATAAAAAAAAAAAAAAAGAAAAATAAAATAAAATAATAATAATCATAATAACTAGGCAAATCATTACGAGTATGAGGAGGCTTGCCGTTTACCACTGAATTCCCTGATGAGATATTTTGGTATAGTGTGTCACATACTCCGAAGGAAAGTAACCGAAACCTCTCTTTGTAAATCTAGATATGATGGCTTCTAAAAATATGACATGTCTTTTTGAAATGACCGGAAGTGAATGCTTCGACATCCATGCAGTGAACTCGTGTACTGTGTTCAACACCAAGCTCTCTCTCAATCGACGAAATTAATAGAGCTGTGAAAGTGGTTCAGTCGCATTTATCAAATAACTCAGAGAAAGTCTTAATAATCATCTAACATGCCCATATATCTTTTATCACTCTCCACGCCTGTGATGTGAACCACCGACCGGAAGTAGACACTCGATTCATATACGTTAAGCTCTAGCACATTTGATCTCTACATCAGTGATAACTATCGATCCCTGATTGCTAGGTATATTTTACCATTGGTCGACGTGTGTCACAATTGCCTCTACTGAGTATCAACTACATTATAGGCCGTACTCGCTAAAGGTCTCTAGGTGTACCTGATACGGAGATTTGAGAAAGAACATTTGAAATTGTGTAACCATTTCTGGCGAGCGAAGGAGTTAGCATTATCCAACATATTAAAATTACTCAACTTCAGACATTTATATTGTTTTTACATATGTGCTAAAATCAAGTCAAAAACTTATTCATAAGCGAGATATATGGCTCTCAGAAAATGATTATAATGAGAAGGCTTTTTTGAATAATCGGAAGTGGAGGTCTTTAACTTCCGCGTGGGATATATTGATTTATTTGATATTTTTAAAGGAGACTAAAGCAAAATGGTAATAGGTTTTAATTTTGAAAGAAAAAGATTAAAACTACGATTTTTTTCGTCACTTCCGGTTGACGGACCGCGAAGTAACCGCCGAAATAATTCAACCCTTCACATCTGTGTCTATAGATCAACGTCTATCAATCCTGAAAGTTTGAAGTGTCTGATCTTCATCTCGTTTTCTGAGAAAAAATGAGACACCAATATTTGAAAATTGTGGACACATGTATCTGACGACCGGAAGTAGATTCGTTTACAAAACTTTTTGACGTTACTCGAGAGTATTATGGTAGTGGTTACAATATACGTCAAATTTCAAGTTCAAAACTTTATGTTGTAAGCGAAGATAATGGGCTCTGAAAAAATGAAACAAATGAAACTTCTGTTTTGAAAAATAACCGGAAGTGACGTTATCGACTTCCGGTGGGGTCAAATGATTTTTAGATACTTTCGAAAGAAGCTCAAATGTGGTTCAAAGGTCTTCACTATCAAAAGAAATATTGAAAATTTACCTCATATATTATCACTTATCCAGGGACGGGCCGGAAGTGACGGCGACATGCTTCAACCCCTAAACATCCGTCTTCTAAGTAAGATCTATCATCCGCTGAAAATTTTGGATGACTCTATCTCTTCGTACGTTTTCTGAGAAAAAAGGTGGGCTCGGTGATCATGGAATATGCACATTCTCGCACACAATATGACCGTATGTCGTATTCTTGCGAACCGGAAGTGAATTTTCAAAAAAGAAAAAAAAATGTATAAAGTTTATGATCAGCTGAGAATCAACTCTGTAAATCTCAAAGAAATCAATACCGAGGGACATCTCTGCGAAAATCGGCCGGACAAAAAAATGGGAAAAATAATAATATAACTTAATAACTAGAAACTCATTACGAGTAATTGAGGAAGTCTTCGCTTACACTGAACTTCCTGATGAGAGAAAGAGTATTTTGATATATATAGACTGCTGATACAGACCTCTCCGAGAAAAAGTAACCGAAGAACACTCTCTTAATTAATCTACGATATATGGCTTAAATATGAATGTCTTTTTTGAACATTGACCGGGAAGTGAATGGTTTTTCGACATCCCAATTGCAGCTGAAACATGGCTTTTAACATTTCAAAAGAAATCTAATAAAGTGGCTAATAGGGCTTTCGATTTGATAGAAAAAGTTTAAAAATTCCATCTTCCTTTTATCACTTCGGTGACGACCGGAAGTGGCGGCAAAGAAATTTAACCGTAATGGTAGATTTTGTCTAACATAATCAGTCTATCATCCCTGAGAGTTTCAGTGTCTGTTTTTGTCTTCATACCTGCATACGGAATGATTGAGAAAGGAAAACATTTGACTTTGTGTACCACATTTCTCACAAGCCGGCAAGTAGATTTTACCAAATAAATTTATATTGCTGATATGCATTTTATAATGTTTACAATATGACTGTACTAACTTCCTTCAAAGTCAAAACTTTATTCCTAAGCGAGATTATATGGCTCTTGAAAAATGAGTAATGGAATAAGGCTTTCTTTTCTGAATAACCGGGAATGTGAGGCGTCTTAACTTCCAGGTGGGGATTAATTTTATTTGATATTTTAAAGGAGACTAACAAAATGGTATAGGTTTTCTTTAATTTGAAAGAAAAAAGATTGAAAAACTACGATCTTTTTTCGTCACTTACCGGTGACGACCGGAAGTAAACGCCGAAGATATTCAACCCTGTTACATCTTTGTTCTATAAGTCAACAGTATATCATCTCGCCGTGCAACCATTTATTACATTAGTGTCTGTCTTATCTTGCTCTTTCGCACGCAACTGATATACGGAGACAGACGTAATATTCTGAAATTGTGTGGCAGACTGTGTTCATCTGGAGACCACTGCGCATATGTGTCTATAGAGGATTTTACACAACACCTTTTTGACGTTTACTCGAGATTCAGCAAGTTGTAGTGTCTTACAAGTTACGTAAATTTCAAAGTCAAACACTTTATTGTAAGCGACCGGATGTATAATATTGGACCTCTGGAACAAAATCAGAACTGAATCTGGACATATACAGTCTGATTTCTGCGATAACGGAAAGTGGAAACAGATATATACACATTGACGGGGTGTTAGAGGCTAAACTGTTTTTAGATACTCGATAAGGAAGCTTAATAATGTGGTATAGCGTTTCACATCCAAAAGAAATATTTGAAAAATTACGATATATTTTTATAACTTCCGAGGTGACGACCGGGAAGTGACGGCCGACATGCTCAACCCCTAAACATTCGTCTACTATCACAGATCTATACCATCCCTGAAAATCTTCTGTTAGCTTCTATCTCTTGAAGTTTCTGAGAAAAAAGGTGGCATGAAGAAACGGTAAATATGTCGTATCTTTCAGAGCCCGGAAGGTGAAAGTTTCTCAAACAAAAAAGAAAAAAAATGTATTAAAGTTTATGTCAGTGAGAATCAACTCTGTAAGATTTCAAAGAATCTACCGAGACATCTTCTGAGAATCGGCGGACAAAAATGGGAAATAAAAATATAATAAGAAAGAAGAACTAGTAAACTCATACGAGTAATGAGCAAGGTCTTCCGTTACATTACTTCTGGATGGGAACCTTTCCTGAGAGTAGCTCGCTAGAAGGCGCAGCATTCACAGCGAGTGGAAATGATACACCTCTCTTTAGGTAGCTTAGATATTATGGCTCTGAAAATTGAAGATAATGAAAGTTATTTTTTTGAATAACCGAAGTGGCGTCTCAACTTCCGATGGTGGGTAATTGTTCGTTGATATTTCAAAGAGGACTTAAAAATAATAGTTTAGGGTTTTAATTGGAAAGAAAAAGATGAAATACGATTTCTCTCTCTCACTTCCGGTGAGGACCGGAAGTGACGCCAGAAAATATTCAATCCAATAATCTTGTCTATAAAGTCAACGTCTATCATCCCTGAAAGTTTGAAGTGGTCTGTCTTATCTCGTTTTTGAGAAGATTGAAGACAAATAATATTTGAACATGTGTTGTGGAGCCGACCATATCTTGACGACCGGAAGTAGATTTCACAAAACTTTTTGACGTTACCTTGAGATATATGTAGTGTCTACAATAATGACGGTAACATTCAGTCAAACACTTTCTTTATAACGAGATACATGGCTCTGAAAATGGAATTGAAATTTTGATTTGAAAATAACCCGGAAGTGGACGTTTCCATTTTCCGGATGGGTAAACTGTTTTTCGATACTTCAAAAGAGGCCTAATAAAGCTGGTATAGAGTTTCGACTGAAAGAAAAAGTTTGAACTTCTAGCGATTCTTTTATCACTTCCGCGGTTGATGACGACCGGAGAGAGTGACGGCGACACTGCTCAGACCCCCTAACTTTTGTCCTAGTCCTGGAGCATCTAAATCCCCATGAAAGTTTGGTGGACTCTATTCTTTTCCACCGTTTTCTAAGAAAAAAATCCGGACATTATGTCTTCTAAAAACGAAAATCGGCCATAATTTCGCGACTCCAGCGACCGTCATTCGCGACCGTCTCTCTCATACTTATACGAAACAATGGCGCAGCTCTCATCTCATCCTCCTACAAATTCGTTATAGTGCCCTGAAATAATCAAGCTACATCCATCCACCAATATCTGTCTCCGCCGCAGTATCGCGCTTTGCTATGTGAATATGGTGCACCACGGGAAAAGAAAATAATAATTAACTAGATTTCAGATCTCGTTGCGAGCAACGAGTAGGTCTTCCGTTCAATTTTATGATGAGATCTTTGATGGGATCTAAATTGTGGGAACAAATACTAAATGAATAGCATTGAGCGTCTAACTTTTCCAATTGAATAAAAAGCACAAGAAGAAAAATTAATCGATTTTTCAACTAGCTTCCGGTGCCTTTTCTACACTTCCGGCTATATCTTAAACTTCATTACAATGTATGAACAGTTCCACATAAACAATCCCGAACATTTTTCAAGATTCAACGATAAAACGCCCATTTCAGCATACTTCCGGTTCGGGAAGTATCAACTTCCGGTACATGATTAAGTTACCAAAACTGTCTAGTATCCGTTCGATTAAAATTTCCAATAAGAAAATTGGAAAATATTTCTTATTTTTTAAACTACTTCGGTGGACGACGGAAGCAACGGCTATAAATTTGAAATGCATTTTTTCATATCTAATTGTTCTGTTTATGATCCCTGAAAGTTTTCAATTCTCATCTTTAATCATTTTCGAGAAATGCCCAAACAATGTGTATTTGGAAAAAACGGAAATCGGCCATATTCACGACCCCGGAAGTCGACTTCTTTTTGCAAAAATATTTAGACGTCTCTAGAGATGATGTGATTGTGCATAACTGAGGTCTACAACCATCATACAAATCTATCTGTGCGTGTTATTCGAGATTGCAAATATAATCGCGGATAGTCACGCGTACAATTTCTTTCTCGACAGCGCACCATTTTCTCGATAAAACCGGAAGTTGCTGCTTTAAACTCCGGTAAGTTTATATATTTTTACTGAAACACAAAAGAGGACTCAATAATTGTATGTAAAACCGATTCGCGATAACATAGATTTTAAAATTCCACGTTTCTTTTATTTCACTTCAGGTGACGGCCGGAAGTGACGGAAAGAACAGCAAATGGCCATTTTGTCACAGCTATATGGTCGAGATCTACATCCCTGAAAGTATATGACTCAATCTCAAACCGTTAAGAGAAAGCTGGCGGACAAAGCTGACTTTTTAATAACGGAAAATCGGCCATAACTCACGACCGGAGTGATTTTCAAAAATTGAAAAAAAGGAACCCCATTCTGGACCATTTTATGACACTATCTTTCCTGAAAGTCTTCACTGAAAATCGATCCATCCGTGTTCCGAGAAATCGCGTGCTACAAAATCGGGAAGAGAGCAACCGAAAATAATAATAAAACGAGCAAAAAAGAACATAAGATCACTATAAGGTCTTCGTTGGAAAACGGAAGACTTCAATAATTAATTAATTCGTACAATTAACTTAAGTCTTCGTTCTGAAACGGAAGACCTTCAATAAACAGATTACACATCAGGGTATAAGGTCCGTCTGAAACGGAAGACCTTAACTAGGAAACTCTACGAGTAATGAAGAAGGTTCTTCCGTTACACTAATGTACTTCTAACTCGCACGTCCTGATGAAAATATTTTCTGATTAATAGTGTGTCGACTAACCATTGAAGAAACTAACCTAAACACTCTTTCATAAGCTAGATATATGTGCTTCTGAAACTGAGATAACTGAAAGTATTTCCTTTTCATACCCGGAAGTGGTTGGTCCATAACTTCCCGGTTGGGGATAAATTGTGTTTGATATTTCAAGGGGCGACTTAAAAATATAGTTTGGTTTTAATCTGGAAAGAAAAAAGTTGAAAAACTACGATTTTCTTTCTTCACTTCCCGGTGACGACCAGGAAGTGTACGCCGTGAAAATTATTCAACCCGTAGGTGTCTTGTCTATAAGTCATGTCTATTCCGTATCCTCATGTTAACGTTTGAGAGTGTTCTGTGTCTGCAGACTTCTTTACTGAGGGGTTAATTTATGCGTACAAACTGATCTTCGAACTCTTCGCGTCACTGTTACTCTAGATTCCAGTGCTAGATTAAAGTTAGATTCTCTCGCAAAACTTCTTTGACGTTAGCTTTAGTACATTTTAATGTCTACTATATACCATAAAATAACAAGTCAAACCTTATTTATAAGCGAGATAATATGGCTCTGAAAAACGAGAAAATGAAACTTTGTTTTTGAAATAACGGGAATTGACGTTTCTCACTTCCGGTGGAGTAAACTTGTTTATGCGTTACTCAAAAGAGCCTAATAAGTGGCTATAGGTTTGGATTTGAAAGAAAAAGTTTGAAATTTTCGATCTTTTATCACTTCCGGTGACGACCGGACAGTGACCGGCGACCGTTGTTTACCGATTCTGTTTCGCTTAATTATGAGGAGATCTGATCTTTGGTTATTCAACAGTTTCATCTCTAATTCTTTTCACCTGTTTCATGAGAAAGGGTGGACAAGATGACTGTTTTAAAAATCGTAATCGGCCATATTTGACGACCGGAAGTGAAATTTTGAAAAAATAAAAAAAAACGTCTGGGCGGTATTTTTGTGTCCTCCATCATCTCTGAAGAAATTTCAAGAAAAATCATCAAAGCATCTCTGAGAAATCTGCGAAAAACAAAAAAAGGGGAAAAGAAAAAGAATAATACTAGAACACTCATTACGAGTAATGAGAAGGCTCCTCCGTTTCACTACTTCAACTCAGAATTTCCGGATTAAATATTTCTGATATCAGTGTGTCGACACTAATCACGGAATTAAACTAGCCGAAACACTCTCTTTCATAAAGCTAGATATATGGGCTCTGAAAATGAGATTAATGAAAGGATTTTTTTTAATAACCGAGTTGGCGCTTAAACTTGCCGGATGGGGTAAATTGTATTGATATTCAAAGGGACTTAACAAATAGATTTGGTTTTAATTGGAAAGAAAAAGATTGGAAAAATTACGATTTTTTTCGTCACTTCCGGTAGACGACCGGAAGTAACGCCAAAAATATTCACCCTAGGTCTTGTCTATAAGTCAATGTCTTCATCCCTGAAAGTTTGAAGTGTTCGTCTTGGATCTAGTTTTAGCAAAATGAGACCCATAATATTTTGAATTTGCGAGACACTGTATCTGACGACCGAGTAGGATTTTGACAAAACTTTTGACGACTTCTGAGACATTATAAGTGTCTACATATACATTAAATTTCAAGCTCAAACACTTTATTTATAAGCGAGATATATGGGCTCTGAAAAACTGAGAAAATGAAACTTGTTGTTTGAAATAACCGGAAGTGGACGTCTACTTTCGGTGGGTAAACTGTTTACATTACTTCAAAAGAGGCGCTATAAGTGAGTATAGGTTCTGGGAGTTGAAAGAAAAAGTTTGAAATATTTAGATTCTTGTATCACTTCCGGGATCGACGGATAGTGACGGCGCGACAGTTTCTTAACCCAATTCGTTTCGCGTAGATTCAGGAGAGAGTGTCTATCTGTGTGTGTATAAGTTTCCATTTCTCCTATCTCTTTTCGTTCTCTGAGAAGAAAAGGTGGACAAGCATGACTTTTTAAAAAACGTAAATCGGCCATATTGCACGACTGGAAGTAGATTTTTGAAAAATAAAAAAAAACGTCTGGGGGTATTTTTCTTCCATCATCTCTGAAAAATTTCAAGAAATCCATCAAAGCATCCTGAGAATCTGCGAAACAAAAAAAGGGGGAAAAAAAAAGGAATGAATATAAAATACGATCATCTACGAGTAATGAGAAGGTCTTCCGTTACACTAAAGAATTCCACTCAGAATTCCGTATGAATATTTCTGATAATAAGTGGTCGACATTAAGCATGAAGAAACTAGCCGAACACTCTCTATAAGCGAATATATGGCTCTGAAAATGAATAATGAAAGGAATTGTTTTTAATAACACGGAATTGCTCTTCATACTTGCCGGTGGTGAATTTGTAGTTTGATTTTCATAAGGGATTAACAAAATAGTGTTTGGATTTATTGGAAAGGAAAAGATTGAAGAACTACATTTTTTCGCTCACTTCGGTGACCGGACCGGAAGTAGGACGCCCAAAATTTCACCCATAAGTCTTGTTATAAGTCAATGTCTATCATCCCTGAAAGTTGAAGTGGTCTCGTCTGTATCAGTTTTGGAAAATGATGAACAAATATTTGAATTTGTGGAACCGTTTCTGGACGACGAGTGAGATTTTTCAAATACTTTCTTTGCACGTTACTCCGGACATTCTGCGATTAGCTCAATCATACAATTTTCAAGTCAAACACTTTATTTAGAGCGAAGATATATGGCTCTAAATATGAGAAACATGAATCTTTGTTTTGAAATAACCGGAAGGACGTTATGATCCGGTGTAAGGGTTAAAACGTTTTCGTAACCTTCAAAAGAGGCCTTAATCAAAGTAGCGTATGTTTCGAGTTGAAAGATAAAAAGTTTAAAATTTACGATTCTTTTTATCAGCTTCCAGGTTACGGAACCGGAAGTGACCGGCACGACCACGTTAACCCATCTGCGGCCTACATCGGAGAAACTATCTGATAATTTCATATGCTCTATCTTTACTATCGTTTCTGAGAAAAGTGGACAAGATGATTTAAAAACGGAATGCGGCCGTATTGACGACGGACAGTAGAATTTTAAAATAAAACAAACGTTCTGGGTATCTTTTCATTAATCCATCTATCTCTGAATAAATCAAAGAAAATCATACACGAGACATCTCTCTGAGAAATACTGCGTACAAAAAAGGATAAAAGAGAAATAATAATATATAACTAGAAACTCATACCGGAGTAATGAAGGTCTTCGTCGTACACACTTCACCTCAGAATTTCTGTATGAAATATTTTTGAAATGTGTGTCGGACTAACCATGAAGAAATAACCGAAACACTCTCTTTATAAGCAGAATACTATGGCTGTCTAAACTGAAATAATGAAAGGGAATTTTTTTTTATAACACCGGGAAGTTGCCCAGTCATCTAGTTTCGCGGTGGGGAAATTTGTAGTTAGATATTCGAATGGAGTAAACAAAGTGGTTTGATTTAATTGCAAAGAAAAGATTGAAAACTACGATTTTTTCGCACTTCGGTGACGACCGGAAGTGACGCCGAAAATATTTTCACACCATTAGGAATTCTTTTCTATAATCAACGTCTATCATCCCTGAAAGTTTGAAATGTCTGGTCAGATCTCGTTTTGGAGAAAAGTGGAACAAATATTTGAATTTGTGGACACCGCGTAATCTGGACGCCAGGAAGTAGATTTTTACAAAAACTTTTGATGTTACTCGAGGCTATTTGTAGTGTCTACAACATACATACTTTCAGTCAAACACTTTATTCAGCGAGATATATGGCTCTGAAAAATGAGGAAATGAAACTTTGTTTTGAAATAACCGGAAGTGGGACGTTTCGACTTCCGGTGGGGTAAACTGTTTTCGATCTTCAAAAGAGAACCTAATAAAGTGTTAGTGGTTGCATTTGAAAGAAAAAGTTTGAAAATTTTACGATTCTTTTTATGACTTCCGGTTCGACCGGAAGGGACGGACGACACCGTTAACCACATTGTGCACGTCTACTAAGTGAGTATATCATTTATCCGAAATTATTGGTGCTCTATCTTATATCAGTTTCTGAGAAAAAGGGTGGACATGAAAAACCGAGAAATCGGCGTATCTCACGACCGGCAAGTGATTTCAAAAAACGAAAAAAAGCTATTCGAGTTCTATATCATATAATACTATCCTGTAACATCTCAAAATATCTACCGAGACATCTCTGAGAAATCGTCGGACAAAATGAGGAAAAATAATATGATAGTAAAACTAAAAACTCTACGAGTAATAGAAGTCTTCCGTACATACTTCACCTTCAGAATTTCTGTATGAATATTTCTGAAATAGTGTGTCGACACTAACCATGAAGAAATAACCGAACACTCTCTTATTAAGCTGAGAATATGGCTCTGAAAATAGTAATAATGAAGGATTTTTTTTTTAATAACCCGGAAGTTGCCGTCTCTCACTTCCGAGTGGGGGAAATTGTAGTTGAATATTTCAAAAGGGAGTTAAACAAATGGGTTTAATTCTAATGCAAAGAAAAAGATTGAAAAACTACGACTTTTTCTCCACTTCGTGACGACCGGAATGACGCCGAAAATATCCAACCATAATCTTGTCTTAAGTCAACGTCTTATCATCCCTAAAGTTAAATGTCGGTTCATATCTCGTTTGGAGAAAATGTGGAACAAATATTTGAAATTGTGTGACACCGTATCTGACGCCGAAGTAGGATTCAAAACTTTTTGATTACTCGAGAATTTGTAGTGTTCTACACATACCATAAATTCACGTCAAACACTTTATTCTTAAGCGGATATATGGCTTCGGAAAAATGAGAAAATGAAAACTTTGTTTATAATACCGAAGTTTGACGCTTTCGACTTCCTGGGTAACTGTTTTCGATACTTTCAAAAGAAGGCCTAATAAAGTGGTATAGGTTTCGATTTGAAAGAAAAAGTCTTAAATTTCATTTTTTATGACTTTTCCGGTTACGACCGGAAGTGACGGACGACACCGTTAACCGTTTGTGCACGTCTACTATAGTGAGATCTAGTCATCCACTGAAATTTTGGTGGCTCTATCTTATATGTCTTGAGAAAAAGGGTGGACATTGAAAAACCGGAATCCGGCTCGTTATCTTCACGACGGAAGTGAATTGTTAAAAAACGAAAAAAAAATGTATCGAGTTATATCATATTAATATCGTATCCGTAAATCTCAAAATATCTACCGAGACATCTCTGAGAAATCGTCCGGACAAAATGAGGGAATAAAATAATAATATAGAATAATCAATCACTATAAGTTTCCGTAACAAGCTAACTAGAACTCATTACGATAATGAGAAGGTCTTCCGTACAATACTCAAGTTCATCAACTTCCTGATGAAATATTTCTGAATAGTGTGTCACATTAGCCATGAAGAAACTAACCGAAAATCGATTCTTTATTAGCGCTAGATATATGGCTCTGAAAATGAGTCTTTAAATAACCGATAGTGGACGTTTCAACATCCAATGCAAGTGAATTGTTTTTAATATTTTAAAAGAGATCTAATAAGTGGTATAGGTTATCAATTTTGATAATAAATGATTGAAAATTCTTAGTTCTTTTATCACTTCTCGTCGACGACCGGAGTGCGCAAAAATACTCAACCATTAGTCTCTATGTACAGTCGAATTGTTATCATCCTGAAGAGTCTCAACCGTGTCCTTCTATTTAACTTATGGTTTCTTGTTATAGAGATGTCTGAAATATTTGATTTTCGTGACACTGGGTACTCCACGACCAGGAAGTGAGAATTTTATACAATAACTTTGACGTGTTTCCGAGCATTTAAAGTGTTCTAGCTAGAATATTAAAATCAAGTGCAAAACACTTCACATCTATAAGCGAGATATGTAATATATGCATAAAGAGAAAACTGATAGAAGTTTATTCTAATAACCGAAGTGGACAGCTTCGCTTCGCAAGTAGGGTCTACCTGTTTTCTTGATACTTCGATAAGAAGCCTAGATACAGTAGATGCTTCAAATCTAAAGAAAATTAAAAATTCACGATTTTTTTATCATTCCTGGTGTACATTCTCAGATGTGGACGTCGAAATCAATATATCAAACTATGAATCTTATTCTAAATGTCAAGAAAGTCTATAATCTCGCGTGGAAAGTTCAGTTTCTAGATCTTTACTCGTATAGTGAGAATTCTGAGAATAGATATTTGATAGCTGGACACTGCCTATCTCACAGACCGGAAGTCACCGATTTACAAACCTATGTTGACGTTACTCGACGACATTAGTCGTCTGCTCTACAAACTATTAAAACTACAAGTCACATTATACTTTAGCATATAAGCGAGATTTTTATAGCATCGATAAATAAAGAGAAAACTGTATAAGTTCTTGAAATAACACTGAAAGTTTGAGACCGCAGCGGATTCCTGTGGGTCACCTGTTTCATATAACTTTCGAGTAAAGAAGTCCTAATAAAGTGTGATACGGTTTTCATATCAAAGATAATAAACTTTGGAACATACGTTTCATTTTATATCACTTCGACGCAGTATGCGACGAAAGTGAACGGCGACACTTGCTCAGCCACCCTAACTTTTACTAGTTCTGTCCGAGTAATCTAGTTATCCCATGCGCAAGTATCTTGTGACTCTATCTATTTCTGACGGTTGACTTAAGATAAAGTCCAGTGTCATGAGTGCACATATTTAATGTTAAAAAAACGATACTCGTCAGACCAATATTTACCAGGGAAGTGAAGTTTTCAAAAATTAAAAAACCGTAATTTAGAATCATCCCTTACCACGTCATACCCTTACAGATTCGTCAAGCTAATAAATCTATCCGAACATTTCATACTGACAGTAATGCTATACGAGTACAAAATAGAAAAAGGAAAAATAAATAAACTGGACTTATATAAACGGTTCGTCTAAACTGAGATACCTTACGATAACACATTCATGTAAGGTCTTTCCGTCTGAAACGGAGACCTAATATAACAATAAGCACATAACAATCACTATAAGGTCAATTCCGTCTTGAAACGCGAAAGAGCATTTTAGATAACGTTAGCAGATCACATATAATGTCTCGTCTCTAGAACGGAATGATCCTTAATTAAACAGTCACCATCTACTTAAAACGTTCCTTTCCAGAATCTGAACGGATAGGACTTAAAACAGAGACACTCACCATATAAGTCTGCCTACTGGAGACGGAAGACGTTTAATATAATCATAATTCCTACTGATGATTCTCTACGAACCAACGAAAATGAGATTTAATATAAATGTAGATAGAATTGTCACCAAGCGAAAAGATTGAATATCTCTGATAGGTTATAGCTCCATGTCAAGATAATAGGTTCTATCATCATAAAATCAGAGTGATGTCGCAAATAATCTTGATGCGACACCAATATTATCTTCGTCTCAAGAGATGCTCAAAACCGAATTATGTTGAATATCCAAAACATTTGAAAGTAAAACTTCTATCATTAAATTGATACAGATGTGAATCATCACTGAATCATTTTAGCTATATCTGACTCTAGTCAATGAATAATCTCTGAGAAACCAACTCTGGCATTCTGTGGGTGACGAAACTTTAAAACCGCAGAAGTTTATATTTATGGAATCAGAACGTGAGTTCTCCTTCTTACAAAAAACCGAAGTTTTCAGCAAATACATTAGATCGTCAAAGAATACAATTTGATTCGCATGCACAAAAAATTATCGATAATATATAGAGCGCGTTATTAAGTAATTTGCATTTTCTGATTACATAAATGGATATATACAAAGTGAAATAGTACAGATTGAAAACTCGAAGTAACAACGGTGAAGAGCCCAATTTAAACTCTTCTTTTTACATTCGATACTTAGGTGAATCAATCTTATCTTTTTTATTTACTAACATTCAATCTCTCTTTATTCTCTTCAGAAGTACGTCTAATAATGGGGCAGCTGCACAACAAAAGTAATGACTCACGAAACAATTTTCGACGTCCTCGCAAAAGCTTGACGTCATAATTATGATACAAAAATTTGAGATATGGAATTGACGTCGAGACTAATAATAGAGCACCGCTTATTCATTTGATATTCCATGTCATTTTACGAGCTGCGTTGTCTCAAAAACGTCACAACAACGTTTTATTTGTTTTCAACAGTTTTTTCGTGTTTGTTCAGTATCTGTTTAACTATCGTAATTTGCACAAACTTATATGTTAAAAATAAAATAAAATTGTTTACTTTCTAAATGAATGTAAAATTGAAGAAGTATATATAATAAAAGTTGTAGACATTACTGATATGCGAAAATATATGACGACCTGTTTTTTGTGTCAGCGATGACGACCTCGCAAGCTCGGTCCGTGATACGCGCCAAAAAATCGGTCGGTCATATATTTCCATGACTAAGTCGAATATAACCTATAATTTATGATATACTTTCAATTTCACTCTTCGTCGTACTATTTTGGCGCTTTTGAGTTGTGTGAGGGCCCAATATGCCACGATATATGCCGGAAACTTTTCACCCGCAACTGACGTCTAATTGAAACAAAAATGTGGGAAATTTGATGTACGTACAATAGAGCACGTTTCTTTTACACATACTATTAGAAACGCGTTTAATCAATCATCTTATTACGTTTCAAAATAATTCATTTTTGTGTGTGTTAGCTCATATAGTCTGTTAAACTATTGAAAAAAGTGTTTACATTAAAATGTTGTATACTTTTTAAATAAATGAATGTATAATATATTAAAGGTTATAGACTTCGTTGGAAAAAACTAATGATCGCACCTCGTTTGTACGAACAAAAAACGCACAGCCAAATAACTGCCAGGTCCAGGTCATACTAATCTTCCCATACCAAAGTCATATACCTTATAATTATTATATACTTCAATTTCATCTCTCTTTTCCTTAGAAGTTTCGCGCCACACTATCCACACTATTCCGACGGAAGTACTTTTCGGCCCCTGCAGCTGATCGTCATCAATTGAACAACATTGGAAATTTGATTTGTGACTCACAATTGAGCACGTTTCTTACGCCTACTATTATAAACTTCAACAAATTTTTAAGTTTCAATATTTTTTTTCCGATGTTTCAGCTTTAGTCTTGTTAAAACTATTGAAAAAAAAGTGTTAAAATAAAAATTTTGTTACTTTCTAAATGAAATTGAAAGTATATATAAAAAGGTTATAGACTTGGTATGAAAATATGACGACCTCTTTTTGTCGAGAACGAGACCTCCGCAAGGCTCGGTTCGTGTACGCGCCAAAAACTCGGTCGTCATATATTTCCCATACAAGTCTATACCTAAGTCATAATTTCACAGAGAAAATATGAAAAAT
>CAJDSM010001330.1:1553-12783 GCA_903981925.1 Ostrea lurida
ACGTGCATTACTTTTTCTTCATTTCTCGGATGCTAAAATGGCCATAATTTTCGAATTAAAAACTGAAATTCATTCAAATTTATGACATAATTGCCTAATGAATGGTGTCAAGAAAAAATTCCTTGATCAAATTTGCGTGCTCGTGAATGCGCGGGCATTGTAGTTTCTGATGTCTAAATTTAAGTATATATTACTCTATGAGATTTTCCTATTTGAATGAACAGTTTTGAAATGTAGATTTCAGATATGTATTGGAACTCTTTGTGAATTGGTGATTTCAAAATCATTATCATGATAGGCCAATGTATGTAGATATGCAGAGATGCTTTTTTGTTTTCAGATTGAAGGGGGTTAAGGAACATTGTGAGGGGGATCAAATGGGGATGGGGTTTAACATAGAACTCTATGGGAGGAAAAATAATTCCAAAATTCAACTGATGTAACTTGATAATTATGAAAGATGAGTCATGGGGTGCTCAGAAATAAGAAGGAAATGATAAGGCCTATAAATTTGTGTCAATGTCAAGTGACCTTGACCTTTGACCTTGAACATAAAAACTGGTATAACTTTAGAAGAGAGTTGATATAGACATGGGATCTTCAGAAGTGATAAGAGGATAACAGGACCTATAAACTTGTATCAAGATCAAGTGACTCCAGTGACCTTGACCTCTGATATTGGAAAAGAAAATAGGTATTTCTTCCAGGGATGTGATTTTTTCCTCCTTTCAGAGGAAATCCTCTGATTTACTCATTTTTTATACGCCCGTCTTCAGATAGGGCGTATTATGTTATGGCGTTGTCTGTCCGGGTACGTTGTCCGGCCGAAATAGTTTGTCAAGGCCATAACTCCTGAACCTCTTTGTAGATTTGAACAATATTTCACAGAATTGTTGCCCTGGACCTAATAAAGTGTCATGACCTTGAGCCAACTTCACTGGTCAAATGTCAAGTTCGCAAGGTTCATAGTGGTTTTAACCTTGTCCGGACTATAAGTTTTTACTGAGTGCATGGATTGGAATAATAATTCATAAAAGTGTAGTTCTGGTCACCACAATTCTGTTAAATATTAGTCCAATCCATAACTTTTGACTGAGTGCATGGATTGGAATAATAATTCATAAAAGTGTAGTTCTGGTCACCACAATTCTGTTAAATATTAGTCCAATCCATAACTTTTGACTGAGTGCATGGATTGAAATAATATTTTACAGAATTCTTGGTCTAGACCCACGGAAGTGTCATGACCTTGAGCCAACTTCACTGGTCAAATGTCAAGTTCGCAATGTTCATAGTGGTTTTAACCTTGTCCGGACTATAAGTTTTTACTGAGTGCATGGATTGAAATAATATTTTACAGAATTCTTGGTCTAGACCCAAGGAAGTGTTATGACCTTGATCCTACATCACTGGTCAAAGGTCAAGGTCAAAATGCACTTAGTGGTTTTAACATTGTCTGGGCCATAAATTGTCACTGAGTGCAGGGATTTCAATAATATTTCACAGATTTGTTGCTCTAGACCTAAGGATATGTCATGGCATTGAAACAAGGTTACTGGTCAAAGGTCAAGGTCACAATGCACATAGTGGTTTTACCATTGTCTGGGCCATGACGGGCATATATTGCTACATTGGCATTGCTCTTGTTGAAAAAATGAAATGCTCTGGATTTGTTCAAAAGTGACAGAAGATTTGATTTTTCTAGGTAGGGTTAGGTGTTTTCCTCCCTTTTTGACAAGTTTTCCTCTGATTTCTGAGGAACTCAATCACATCCCTGTTATGAAAGGATGCTGGAATCTTCATATTGGTATGAAGGGCAAGTAACTCCAGGGATTTTGACCTTGAACATAAAAACTAGGTATAACTTTAGAAAGAGAACTGATACAGACATGGGATCTTCAGAAATGACAAGAGGATAACAGGACCTATAAACTTGTATCAAGGTCAAGTGACCTTGACCTCAGACCTTGGAAAAGAAAGTTGGTATTATTATGTGACCTTGGTCAATATAACTTGAATATAGCTGGGACTGATAGAGACATGGGATCATCAGAAATGCTGAAAGGAGTTTGAGACCTACAGACTAGGATCAAGGTCAAGTGATACCAGGTTTACTGAAGGAATCAGGATTTTTTTCTGGAAATTTTCAAAATCTTTGCGATATAGAATTTTTAAATGAGCTTAAAATTGGCGTGGCATGGATTATGTGCAAAGGAGGAATACAGTAGTACTAAGAAAATCCCACTTTGTACAGCCAGAACTTCGTTTGGGAGACTTTATAATCGGAAGATTATAATCACATTTTGTCTATTCAAGGGTTTGAATGCTGATTTAGAGAACAACAAGGAAAAAATTTTTTCCCTGAGAGAAACTGCAGACCAGCTTCTAATCAACACAGAATCTGTGGATATGACAAACATTCGTGACAAAATGCAAATCATTGCTAACAGGCAGAATGCACTAAGGAAGCTGTGCTCATCATACATAGCTAACATGGAGGATATATTGCAAGTTCCAAAGCCATCAACAGCAGATGTAAGTGTTCATTATTAGCATTCATTTTGAATAATTAGATATATGACTTTGAAATTAGTATCATATGTATCAAAGATCCTATTAATGAACTTCTGAAAAATTGCTTAAATGACTTCATGCACACAGATCAGTATTTAGAAATTTTCCTGAAATGGTTCCATGCATGTGAATGGATAGTTCTTAAGAATTCACAGAAAATGTTCGACTGTTTCTGATATGCCTCGAACCCTTTCTTTAGGAACTCGTCAATTGACTTGAGAGTCTTGGTATCCCTGTTGGATTTTTCAGTCCCCTCAAAACATTCTCTCCACTTGTTCTTTATGTTACTGAGCTTGTGTTGAAATGTGTCAACCCGTACTTCATATTTCCTCCTGAGCGGGTGTATTCAGGGTCCTAATGTGTGTACTCCTTCTCACAGGATCTGAGTGTGAACTCATCTTGATGACTAATCTAATGGAGACTGTTTACTGATTTTCACTGTGCCAGATAAACAAATAAATGTTCTTCCAGACAATGTTTATTTGCTCCTCCAGTGAGGGTGAAAACTGAAAAGGTATAATAAAACAAGGTCACAAAAGAGAAACTTGCAAACATTATTTGAAAAGTAATTCACATAGAGTCCAATCCACAAGCCTATCCACAATCTTAGACTATGCCAGTTAGGCCAAAAAAAAAAAATTGGTTCTCAGGTCCTGCTGCATTTAAGTTTACCTTGCCGCATAATCTTTTTTTTCCGGTAAAAATAGATCGAATTATTCCGGAAATTGCTGCGTTGTCCTTGCCGGTTTTAATTGATCTGTATCATTAAAACGTTTTTGAACACATGCTGATAAGTGCTAAGATTCTACTAAAAATAGACATGGATTACTAGCGAGTGAAGCTCGTGTTGACGAGCTCGCTCTAATGATTAGGCATGTAAGTCGCGTGATTTGCTCTCTTTCAGCTGAAAATTTGTGAGCCCACGCGACTTTGCGACCCACAATATCTACGGACCCACAATGCGTCCACAAAAATGTCGGATTCACTGCGGTATACATCATTACCAACTCCGTAAATAAAATGAATATTAAGGTGTTTAGAAAATATCACAAATGTTCTTTTTTAAAATTCCAAGCAAACTTTTTCATACCTTAGTATGTTTTGCTGTTGAGTATGTCTTTGCCTGTTGTATCGACTACTTATTGCCTTACTTTTGCAAAGAAAACAAAACATTGCACGCCTAGTCAACGTACACAATGCAACTGTTCACCGTCAAACAAATGACGTCACAATGCAAACTGTCACGTCGACTGCACGTCATTATACCTCCCGCAACGAAGCTGGGGGGGGGGGGGCTATATACTGGAATTGGGTTGTCCGTCCGTCTGATAGGAACACAATGGTTCCGGGCTGTAAAGTGTTATCCTTTCCACCCTAGCGAAGTAACCATATTGCACATATGGACTACCCACTGGGACGAAAGAATGTTCCCCTATCAATTTTGGGGTCAAAGGTCAAGCACACTGGAACAATGAAAAGTAGCAAGAAATGGGTTTCCGGGCTCTAAAGTGTTATCCTTTCCACCTAGATACACCATATGCACATAGGACTACCCATGCGACAAAGATGTTCCACTATTATTATCTTTGGGGTCAAAAGGTCAAAGGTCAAGCACACTGCGACAATGAAATAGCAAACATGTTTCCGGGCTCTAAATGTTATTCCTTTCCACCTAGAGTAACCTATTGCACATATGGAGCTACCCATGCGACGAAGATGTTCCCTATCAAATTTGGGGTCAAAAGGTCAAGCACACTGGACAATGATGAGTAGCAAAATGGTTTCTGGGGCCTTTACAGTGTTATCCTTTCCACCTAGAGTACTCAACCATTATCGACATCATGGACACAATATGGGACGAAGATGTTCCTATTTAATTTTGGGTCAAAAAGTTCAAAAGGTCAAGCACATTGGACAATGAAGTTAGACAACATCGGTTATTCTGGGCTCTACAAGTGTATCTCTCCTAGTCCCTTCACATATACCTGCGAGATATGTCTAATTGACAATTGGGAGGACGACGCTCTTTCATGGCACCATACCGAAAATGCTCCTATGACTTTGCGCGTCAACACAATAGTGGTTCCAAAGCGTTATCTATCTGGACACATGTGCATGACAAGTAGCAAAAATGGTTTCGAGCATCAGTAAAGTGCTTTCTTCCACCACTAAGTCACATATCATACATATGGACTACTTATGGACGAAGAGTATAGTTCCCTTTGATTTTGGTCGGTCAAAACATCAAAGCGTTCCAAGCACCACACTGGCACATTGAATAGGTGGGGCTAATCCTAAGTGAGCTCACAGTACCTCTTGTTTTTTCTGGGTTAAATAAAGAGGCTGATTTTATTTTGAAAGATGTTTTAGGGTCTTCGCTCGCAACAACGGTAGCACCGTCAACATATTAGTATATTAGAAACAAACTGTTCAGTGGTGTTGTGTCTTGTGCAATCTGTCGTGTCAGATAATATGTGGCTGTAATGTTTTGATGCCTTGTAGTTTAATTGGCAACTACAGTGACAAAATATCCGATGGAAAACTTTTTGAAGCAATTCGAGATGGTCACGTTGGTTCCAGATGGATATTCCCCTCAAAATACAACAGCTCGAAGTACACAGTTGAGGCAATCAGAGGCATCAATTGGGAAATTCAAAACGGATTCCTTCGATAGGGTTATGCTTTCTGTAGATGTTAATGAAACTGAATTTATTTATACCCCAAACAGGGGCCCACGCATTAATTTTTTGTTGGACAAGGTTTTTTATGCCCGCGCCATAAAATGGCCGGGGGCATATAGTGTTACCCTATTCCGTCCTTCCGTCATCATTTGGTTTCTGTTCATTATCTCTGCAACGGTTCAACACATTCAACTCAAATTTGATATATCACTGGAATATGCAGGTCAAGTTAAAAGTTGGTCATGGTCTGATGATTTTTGACAGAGTTAGCCCTCTTAAGGTAGCCCACTACACCAAAGCTTGTAGTATTTATAACACAACGTACAAGATGGCGATTTTTCGATGATTTGATATTGATATAACTCCATAGCTCAGTAGGTAAAGCATCGGATTGGTTAACCTCAGGTCCCGAGTTCAAATCCGCACAGGGACTTTTGTTACATTTACTGCGAGAAATTTTTGAAAAACATGTTTTTGTATTCAGATTTCATATTTTGTTTCGACCTTTTTCACATGTATAATTATTATATAGTCAGCATATCTTTCATAATTAAATCATACCGAGCTGTTTGGAAAAACTTTTCCCGATGTAGTGGGCCAGCTTAAACATAGAAGACAACAAAATTTTTTCGTTTCCGTTCATTATCTCTGCAACAGTTACACACATTCAACTCAAATTTGTTATAGGATACGTCACAGTAATATGCAGGTCAAGTTCGAATTTTGCATGGTCCGATGATTTTTGACAGCGTTAGACCCTCTTGAACTTAGAAAAAACCAGAAATTTTCCGTTTCTGTTTCATTATCTCTGCAACGGTTGCACTCATTCAACTACATTTGATATATGGATACGCCACAGTTCATACATTGAAAAAACTTTCAAATTTCACCCATACGAATTCCTTCATTAGACTTCACGTAGGTGGGGCAAATTCGTGTCGCACCGACACATTCAGTTCTAGTGTATATAAAAACTTTTGCCTCACAGGGCCTTGCTGACTTTGTCAGTGTTCTAGTCCATTCAGTAGTAATAAAAACTTAATTGTATATGACTTTCAAACTGGGGCAGTTAGCAACATGGGATCTTCAGAAATGATAAAAGGATGATAAGACCTACAAACTTGTATCCTTGAAAATAAAACAGATATTTCTTCAGAACCATGTGTTCAAGAGACATGGTGATGAAAGGATGATATTATGTACAAATTAGTATAAATTAAATAAAAGTGACCTTGACCTCTGATCTAGAACAAAAACTGGTATTATATATGAACCATAAGTGATAGCTACTTGTGATCTTCAGGAACAATAAGAGGATACAAATTAATATCAAGGCCAACTGACTCCTTTGACTTTAACCATGATCATAGAAATTCATATTACTTTAGAACTGAAACTGATAGATACATAGAATCTTCACAAATGATAAAAGGCATGTTGTACCAACAAACTCCAGTGACATTTCATTGAGAAATGGGACTGATATGCATGAAATCTTATTATCACACAAGTCACAACTGTACTGTTTCCAGGTTCATAATGCAAAACAATATGAACTCGTAGCTCAGCTTCATAAAAAATGCATAATAGGTAGGTCAATCAATCATGCACTACTTAAAGAAAACAGCACATCATCCTTTGAAACTGTTAACATTGACGGTAAAAGATATTGTTTTGTCACCATAAGGATTTTGTGTCTTTAATGAAGTGGAAAATTTCAAGCTTCTTCAAGACTGTGACATTGCAGACGACATCACAATCAAATTGATGACGTCAAACAATAACAAAGCAGGTTGTGAAATAGAAAGTAAATTAAAGTATGCGTTTAATGATAGTTGTGTGATAATTGAATAGAATCTTACACTTGTGTTAATTTGTGGCATGTGAAATTTATGAAATTCGTTACCAGATTTACATATTTCTATTGCCAAGGCTCGGGAAATATTAAACTCATTTCATAAATTTCATATGCCATAACCATTCGTTCAAGATCCTCTATTTTTAAAATAAGATGTGGTCATGGGGTGTTGATAAAATGTTTGACAAGTATGCTTTACAGTTTTACTTGAATGTCTCTCGTTGAAATGGATTTTGTGCAAGGGAGTTATCAATGTGGAGGAAAACAGTAGTACTCGGGGGAAAATTCCATTTCATTACAGCCACTACTTCGTTTGGGAGACAATACAATTAGCATAAATCATATGATGTTGTTTTTTAAATGAAACTGAGATATACTCTCAGAATGTATACCTTTTTCTCAGCTGCAGTCTAGGTCATGGGACAACACCCTACAACACGAAGAAGACAGGAACAAGTATTATTGCATGTCTTTCAATATTTGTCAAGACAAATCTGTACATATATTGCATGAAATGGTGGTAGTCCTTTGTGTTGAGATTCTTGTATTTTGAAACATACCCCTTCCTTTGTTTTGCTTGTAATTAAGGATCCTTTATACACAAAAATGTGCAGGACGACCAGATTGATTAAATATACATGTATAAAGAAGTCATCCATAGTATTTTCATCATAGGGTATGGGCCTACTTATTCCATGAAAAAATCCTTAAGTTTGGAAAATGGTAATGTTTCTCTAAATAAAATTTATGATTAAAGTGTTGTAATGCATAAACGCTAGGAATTATTCATAGTTCTATCCAAGGGAAAATCATCTGGACCCTGGTTTTCGAAAGTATCTTAGGACTGAGTCATGTCTTAGGATGGTCTTAGGACATGCTTACCAGTAAGTCATAAGACATGTTTTCGATTGAATCCTAAGTTAGGATTGATTCAATCTTAGGACGTCAAGGCAACATGTCTTAGGATGGTCTTAAGATTGTCACGAAACTCATGATAATCTTTTTTGTGCTTTGATCCTTTTCCTTCTGATTTCCTCCACCGTCCTAACATGGTCTGTATCGTTGACAGCGTTTCAATTCGTGAACACAGTTTACCAAGCCTTTTTAGCGGCTTTAGTCGTGGTATTAGTGAGGCGGCTAAAGAGTTAAGTCTTACTAGTATTCTTTTCCACTTCATGTAGCAATATCTGCAGCTCCTTGGACACGCAAGATTGGATTTCGTGGCATATGCCTTTAAAAAACTACTCTTTGTTGCTTTTATACAAACGTATCGATCAACACGGATTATTGGCGGGATTATTTTTGAACCATTGCCCATTACTTTTCCTTGATGTAACAATTGCATTCCAATCATGCGTGTCTCTATTCACATGTAAACAAGCAAGTAATAGAAAAGAATTGATGTGCATACATGTATGTAAAACAAAACCAAACAACAAACAATATTGGTATATTCATTTTGATTTTATTTTAGTTGAATATTTCTCAATTGACATTGTGAAGGGGGGAAAACGTCTTAAACAATTATTTATTTTCACCTCACATATTGCATAATGATTGGTCATTTTTTTTAAAAATCTCATTTCTGAAATTTTATTATGTCTCCCCCACTTTGGTGGGGAGACATTGTTTTTGTCCGTCACAAAGTTTGTCAGCGCAACTCCTCTGAAATTACTGAAACTTGATATGTAGCAAGGACATCATATGTACATGTAGTTGTGCATATTACCAGGAAATTTCGATCCTCTAATTTTTGTGGAATTATGCCCGTTTGAACTTAGAAATTTGTTGAAATCCTCATGAATAACCTTGTCAGCGCAACTCCTCTGAAACTACTGATCCGAATTTAAAGAAACTTGATATGTAGCAAGGACCACACCGGGTATCCGGATCCAATATCTGCGGAGGGATCCAAAGCCCGTGGAGCCAAATTCAAAAAACATCGTTCTTAGCAGGTAGGAATAATCTTATTTTTCACATACTTTTGACACTTTTTTCTGATGACAAATTTATTTGATGAACTTTGCAATGTTTACACTTTAATAAAAAAAACAATCGCCATTGAATTTGATGAAAGATTAATGACAGTAGCAAACAATGAAGTGACAAATTTTATTTCAAAACCCCGAATTTTGAAATTCAAAACACAATTGAGTCCTTTTTTGCCACCAAATGATAGATTGATATATCCCTAATTATTTGTTAAAGTCGAAACCAAAATCCACCCGTCGCTTCAAAATTTGCGAAGTTCATTGAAGGGGTAGAAAATTTTGATCGTAACCACGAGCAAGTTTTTTCTAATGATCATAAAACACGGAGCAATGATCCTGTAACGCGGAGAACTTAGTTTGAATCTAGGATGTGGATTTTTAAACAGTTTTCATTGTGACTTTTTCCAGAGAATTATGAATAAAATCTTACATTCTGTTTGGGAAAAATTGCGATTTGTTATAAATATAAAGGGACTTCTAATCGTGAAATACTTTCAACACAGCAATGTACGTCTTTGCACCGAGTTCCTGGATACTCTTAACGAACTACATGAAAATATTGCTGTGTGATGTGGGGGGGGGTAAAAGTATGTTTTGCCCCCCCCCCCCCATTTTTTAGTCAAGTAACTTTTTTCTGCACATGTCACATAATTTAGAAATTGGGCCCCCCCCCCCCCCATTTAGTGATTTTTAGAAGTCCCCCCCCCCCCAAATCGAAATTTTCCCATTTTGTCATCCAGACTTGTTCTCTATATGTAATGGGTGGTGGCATCATCACTATGTATTCAGAGCAATGGCTAATTAAATAAATCCAGATACTGTTAGGCTTTCTACAAGATTCACCATATTATCATACATATGGTCTACCTATTGCATTTGGGGTCAAAAGGGCAAAGGTCAAGCACACTGACATCGCAGTAGCGATATTGTGTCTGGGCTCAAAGAGAATTATCCATTTTGCCTAGAGTCACTATATCGTACTAGGACAGATCTAATATATGGTTTCGGGTTCCAGAGCATTATTCCTTTCTACCTAGAGTCACTATTATCAACATATATACTACTCATGAGACGAACTGTTCTTTATCGAATTTGGTCCAAAGGTCAAGTGCACTGGACATCAAAGTAGCAATATTATTTCCAGGCTCTTCAGCATTATCCTTTCTACCTAGAATCACCATATCATACACATGAACTCAACCATGGGTCAAAGATGTTCTCTATTGAATTTTGGTCAAAAGGTCAAGCTGCACTGGACATTAAAGTAGCATATGTTTTTATTTAAATTCTTGAACAATCTTGTGAGATTGAAATTGATAATATCTTGTGTATAATAAAGGATCTATTCACATATTGAAAGATATTAACATGTGAACAAAATACTCTGTATTGAGACTTAAGAATGCAAATATAGACTCGGGCTATATTCTCAGGTGGACTGTTAAGCCTGTGGCCTCTTGTTTGATTTAAGAGTATCCCCATTTCTAAAAAAAAAAATGTTTTGAACAAACATTATATGTCTTCCAGACCAGAACCATTAGAGTACTTTGAATGTTGAAAGAAAAGATTAAAAGCTCTGCGGATTTTGGATCATATTAGTGAATGAGTGCTCCGTGGTTTCTTGGATCTTGCTTCGTGGTTTACGGATCCAAAAATTTTCTACCCTTTCAATGAACTTCGCAAATTTTGAAGCGACAGGTGGGACTTTGGTTTCGACCTTTTAACAAATAAGTAGGGATATATCAATCTATCATTTGATGGCATAAAAGGACTCAAGGTAGCAGTCACTTCTATGCAATTTATTTTACGGTGTTTTGAACTTAAAAATTCGGGTTTTTGAAATGGAATTTGTCAGTTCATTGTTTGCTACTGTCATTAATCTTTCATCAATTTTAATGGCGATTGTTTTAGATCAAAGCGAAAACATTGCAAAGTTCATCAAATAAATTTGTCATCAGGAAAAAGTGTCAAAAGTATATGAAAAATAAGATTATTTCTACCAGCTAAGAACGATGTTTTTTTAATTTGGCTCCGCGGGCTTTGGATCCCTCTGCAGACGTTGGATCCGGATACTCGGTGTGAGGACATCATATGTTGTCGTGCATATTATCAGGAAATTTTGATCC
>CAJDSM010001331.1:8491-22948 GCA_903981925.1 Ostrea lurida
TAAAACTTATAAGACCAAAAATAACAAATTTGATTATTTTATTTTTTAATATTTTACAAAGTAATGAACACTCACAAGTAGTGTTTTTCCTTTCTTTCAATGTTTTTACAAAAATCTTGTAAAACGGGAGTTGACAGAGATGTAAGGGAGAGATAGGGACCGACAACTCTGTGCAAGAGAATGGACTGCCTCATGGAAATAAAATCTTTTATTGTATCACATGATTGGATACTTCATAGCTCTCTGATTGACTGAGATCCAACAAAGCAAAGTAAAAGTCAATAATTCTTCATATTCACCTCCACGGGACCCTCCAGGTGAATATTAGGATTTCTACTATTTTGGATCTCAGCCAACTTGCCGCGATCGATACACGTCCTTACAATTAAAGCAAAGAACAATCTTGAAGGTTTTTTTAATCATATAATAAAACAATTACTTTATCGGTCAACATCTGAGAAGTACAGTGAAGGGCGAGGTGAATATTGTACTTCGAAGGTGTCTAAATCATCGTATTAATTGACCTAAAAAAAAACACCCCAGCAATAATGGTATTGAATAATTCCTATCTTTCTGATTGGCTGAGATCCAACAAAGTAGAAGTCAATAATCCCTCATATTCACCTCCACGTGACCCTGCAGGTGAATATTAAGATTAATTGACTTCTACTATTTTGGATCTCAGCCAACTTGCCGCGATCGATCAATTCACCTCCTTACAATTAAATCTTGAAGTTTTTTTTAATCATATAATAAAACAATTATTGCTGCTTTATCGGTCAATACGATGATTTAAAACGCCTTTGAAGTAAAATATTAACCTCGCCCTTCTAATACAGGACCCTATTTCCCCCTAATACAGGACCCTTTCCCCCTAAGTAAAATATTAACCTCGCCCTTCGGGCTCGATGAATATTGTACTCCTCAGGTGTCTAAATCATCGTATTAACCACAAAAACAGCAATAATTGTATATTGTGCTATATACATTGAACTAATAGTTACTATGTTCTGAACAGATGACGACACTATTGCTAGGAAATTGGCTGAGAAAATTCGAGTTCTGTGCTGGATTATGACAGGTCCGCAGAATTTGCAAAAGAAAGCTATACATGTGAAGAAAACATGGGGAAAGCGATGCACTAAGCTGATATTCTTCAGTTCCGAAACAAATCTTACATTTCCCACGATTGGACTTAACATTTCGGAAGGACGTCAACATCTTACGGGAAAAACAATGAGGGCATTCAAATATGTATATGACCACTATTTTGACGAAGCTGATTGGTTTATGAAGGCCGATGACGACACATATTTCATCATGGAAAATTTACGTTATTTTCTTTCATCACGTGACAAAATGGAACCCGTTTACTTTGGTCATCATTTTAGGACTATAGTTAAACAAGGATATTACAGTGGGGGCGCCGGGTATATCCTTAGTAAAGAAACTCTAAAGAGATTAGCAACTACGGGACAGGATCCAAAATTTTGCAGGCAAGATGGCGGCGCAGAGGACGCAGAGCTGGGCAAATGTATGCAAAATCTGGGTGTGAAGACGGCCAATTCGACGGATGCTTTAGGAAGGAGTCGTTTTCATTGCTTCGATCCAGAAACTCATTTAATGGGGGGTTATCCCGATTGGTATTATAAATACGATGCCAATGGGGCTAAAAAGGCGAGTATACTTTTTGCCTTCGATACAACTAAACCTCGGCCCTGAGATTCAGCTCCGCTAGATAATTGAACTGACGCTCCACTGAATCTCGGAGCAGTCCTTTCATAATCCTTTGTCTGGAAATAAGCCACTCGGCTTCGGCTGGCTGTATCAAGTAATGTGCACTTAGGTGACACTGCCACTCGCTTCAAATAAGTGATTTCATTGTTAAACTAACTCTCTATCACTATTAATGTTGGCATTGCTTACCTTCTAGGTTTGTAAATCCCAAAATAAATCCAAACACAAAATTTTCTGTTCAAAAATATGGCATCACGTCGCAATTTCTTCACCTCTTTTGTACTGAAGAGTTTCCTATAGTCTGTTTTGTTACCTTACTGTATATATAGTATTTCTTCACAACATATACGGGTAAATTCTAAATTTCAAAATAAAGACTATGGGAACTCTTCAATTTCGGGAGGTAAAATATTGTGCAGCAATGGCGTCAGAATTTGAACGGAAAATAGTGATCGTTTTTAGTTTGGGATTTTCATATCTAGACTGTAAGTAATGCAACATTAATAGTGATAGAGAGTTAGTTTAACAATGAAATCACTTATTTGAAGTGAGTGGCAGTGTCACCTAAGTGCACATTACTTGATACAGCCAGCCGAAGCCGAGTGCTTATTTCCAGACAAGGATTATGAAGGACTGCTCCAGATTCAGTGGCGCGTCAGTCCAAATATCTATCTAGCGGAGCTGAATCTCAGCCGAGATTAAACTAAACCCTTGATCTTAGAATGCTATTTTTATAATTATGCCCCTTTCTAAGTTTTATAGAATTGGCTTTTTAGTTTCCGCTTTAACAATGCAATATATAGCTGCTTGAATACTGCTCTGTAAAATTTCTTGTTTGGGAGTGAATTGGAAAACATTCTATTACAACGCCAAGTAACCGAAAACATTCATGCATGTCACCTGCAGACCGAGGATATGTTTTATCATTTGTTATTAATTCATTACTACTATACATGTATATGGTATATAGAAACGCATGCATAAATCAGTCTTTGCATTTGCATCCTCGTGTAATGGGCGATGATTTTGTTTTTACAGGGGCTCGAGAGCATCAGCGATTACCCTATATCTTTCCACTACGTGGGTCCCCGAAAAATGTATGGACTAGAATACTTCGTTTATCACTTACGTCCCTATGGCATATTGAATGGGATTCAGAATCTAAACTGGCTTACTACTAGTACATATCAAAATTTTAGAAATTAAAAACAAAAATTAAGTAATTGAAAAGATATTTCATAATATTCTGTCTCTTCGATATAATTTGATTAAATATATCTAATTAGATTGCACATGTATGTATTTGAACGTTGTTTCGAAAACCCTCCGAAACTCAAAATTGCTAAACTAGTATCAGAAGTATTCTACCTCCGACATTTCGGGAAGCTGCGATAGGCTTGGACTCTTCGCATTCTTCCTTTATCTTTCAACTACATGTTCCGGTATCCTGGTAATCTAACCTTTGAACTTTCGTTTTGCTTCATCACCTCCATATATACCGTCCTATATCTGCATTTCTGTTAAAGATATTTCTATTTCAGGTAAGAGAAATTTGAAAGTTTAAGAATGGTAGCGCACAAATAAACATGTTTGATTTATCCTCGGGCTTGAAATCCCAAATATTGGTAACGATTTAAGGTGGAATGCTACACCAGAGAAATTTGAAGTGGATGGAAAATAGAGGATATGTTAAGCAATGTTTTGAAAAGAGAAAGTTTCAAATTCACTCAATTTCGTAAAATAAAAAAAAATGCAGTTTTAGTAGAAAGCAATTTGAAAAAAAAAAATTAAAACCCCTGCTGGAATCGAACCCATGGTCTGCAGTTCAGAATGCAATGTGCTAACTTACTGAGCTGGTCGGCTAGGCATTTAATTTTGAAATGAATTGATATATAACCCTGGTAGTGATATTTTCATCCATATTTCGAAAGGAAGTCAGCCATTATGACGATGTAGAGACCCCCTTTAATATTCAAAAAGGAAACAAATTGATCATAACATACTTTGCTCCACGTGAAGCTTCCAAGTGAAATTAAAAAAAAAATAGTATCAAACAATAACAGTATGTTTAAAAAGACCCACAAATCCTTTGGCTTATAGAATTCTAGCATCTGGTGTATTTCCATTGGTCTCAGTACAACTAATTCTTAGTCACGTGCCTTAATAATCCGTTCTCTGTAAAATAAGTGTGAAACAGGGACTTAGGTATCAAGGACAAAAGAGTTATCCAGCTAAATTTCGAAGATGGGCCAAGCATATGCTGAAATGTAGCAATCTCTTCAAGTAAAATTTCATAGATCATAATAAATCAAAGAGCTCCATATAAAAAGGACCCAATTTGTCTCTCAAAATTAATTTCCTCTTCCATGAGCTCATGAATATATATAAATTAAAATGGTGAATTTTATGGCACTGTCTTTCTAGAGGGCTAAAGGATGGAGGCAACAGTTAAACATCAAAAAGAAGTAAAAATGTTTATTATTTTTATCTTTTACATCCAGGGAACACGAATTATAGTTTACTTAAATAAGTCATATTTTAGGTGACTTAATAATCTTGGGAATTAGTTCTGAATTATAACCGGTTGTGTAAAACTAAGATTAAGTACCAAAATTGTAGGATGACAAATAGGAATATTGTCTAAATCTATATTTGTAGGTCAGCCATTATCTGTAACTGTGAACAATGTTCAGCTTTTAAGGTCATACGCAACGTTCGTTATCTGTGTATATTTTGTAGATCTATTTTTAATATAAAATCATAATAATCTTTAGACATTCTTAGAGAAAAAATCAGACCATATTTCCTGTGTTTTGGAAAAGATAACAGCTGATGAAGAATGTAATTTGCACAATTATTCATACTTAAATTTTGAGTTACTCTCTTTGGAGAAGCAAATGCAATGCACCTGTATATTACATATGCAAAAACACTGTCAGTTGTTGTATTATCATATATTCATCCTCATCAAATAATGCTGAAGGGATTGAATGATGTTTGCGTTTTCTATAACTCTTATTTTTATCATTGGAAGTCTTCAATTTTGGAGGTAGAAAAAAAAATTGTGAAATGTACATTGCGTATGCCCTTAAACAAATCAAAGCTTGTAGAGGTCCTTTGTGAACAGAAAAGTGTGACTTCAATGCAAGGCGTTTCTCTCTAATACAGGACCCTTTCCTCTAATACAGGACTCTTCTCCTTAAAACGGGACCATATCCCCCTAATACATGACCTTTTCCCCCTAATACAGGTCCTTCACACAGGACCCTTTCCCCTTAAAAATTAAGGACCATTTTCTTAATACAATACATGACCCTTTCCCCTAATACAGGACCTATCCCCATAATACAGGACCCTTCTCTTTAATACAGGACCCTTTCCCCTAATACAGGACCCTTTTCCCTAAAACAGGACCCTTTCCCTTAATACAGGATCTTTCCCCTAATACAGGATCTGTTCCCCTAATACAGGACCTTTTCCCCTAATACAGGACCCTTTCCCCTAATATAGGACCCTTTCCCTTAATACAGGACCCTTTCTCTTAATACAGCATCTTTCCCCTAATACAGGATCTTTCCCCCTAATACAGGATCTTTTCACCTAATACAGGACCCTTTCCTCTGATACAGGACCCTTCTCCTTAATACAAGAACCTTTTCCCAAATAGAGGACCCTTTTCACCTAATGCAGGGCATTTTCCCATAATGCAGGGCATTTTCCCCCTGATACAGGACCCTTTCCCCCTAATACAGGACCCTTTCCCCCTAATACAGGACCCTCTTCTTAATACAGGACCCTTTTCCTCTGATACATGACGCTTTCCCCCTAATACCTTAATACAGGACCCATCCCCTTAATACAGGACCTATCCCCCTAATACAAGACTCTTCTCCTTAATACACTACCCTTTCCTCCTTATATAGGACCCTTTCTTTAATACAGGACCTTTCCCCCCTATATCAGGACCGTATCCCCCTAATACAAGACCTTTCTACGTGATACAGGACCCTTTCCTTAATGCAGGGCCCTACCCTAAAACATGTAATTTCTAGAAAGACACTTCCATCTACTACCTGTTAGTGCTAAAGAGTAAACTTTGGTAAACCGAATACACGTACCTATGACGGTCTTGAGGTTTGCGTTTGAGAGAAAAATTTAGAAAATAGGTCTGAAATAATGTAGAATTTTTGAAATATGACAATCATAAAATGCCCCGTTTAATAAGGGTTTTTAAATTGTGTCACTAACCCCAAACATTTCTTACTACGGCTTACATTGTATAACGGAATTTGTCTTGTGTTAGTTGTATAACTTTAATTTGTGATAAGAGTAGAGTGTCAAAAACCTTTAGTGCCCGAAAATTTCTGTCCGCATCAAAAATTCGATTAATGAAAGTTTTAAATGTGTTAATTTTACTTTATGTATTACTATGATGTCTCATACACTAAATTTATTAATACTATTGATTTCAATATACGTAACTTGTTGAATCTAGTCAGTGCAAATGATCGCTAATTTGGGTTACTTATCTTTTTCAGGGTGCGGAGAGTATAAGTGATTATTCCATTTCGTTCCACTACATTAAGCCGGAAGGCATGTACTCTTTGGAGTTTTACGTATATCATCTGAGACCATACGGGATCGAAATGGAAAATCAAGATCTCAACCGACCCGTGACGTTATACTCAAAAAACGCAACGAAATAGTCAACTCGTTCGTGGATTGTTCAGCCAGCTGTGATAAGGACCATGTGTTTCAGAAATCATTTGTGCTACATGCATATTTATACATCATGCAATCGGTTATGTATGAATAAATGATTAGGGTGCTTACTATGTACAATATTGAAGGGAGTCCAGTTAGTGCTATTCGGTTTATTCCTCATCATAGTTTTGTGTGGTTTACGTCACCAGATCGTGATCCTGTTTTTGGTGATTCCTCATCATAATTTTGTGTGGTCTACGTCACCAGATCGTGATCTTGTTTTTTGATGATTCCTCATCATAGTTTAGTGTGGTTTACGTCACCAGATCGTAATCCTGTTTTTGGTGACCGTCTTTCATTTCATACAATCTCATAATTTCACACATATTTCATTTTCCTATTGAATCTATTCTTTCTAAATGAATAAACATGACATGTTCTCAGATGTACATTACAACGAGTTCGATTACCATGATAGATATGTATAAAATTATTTTTAAGAGTTGATATGTGTTTGTTTATTATTTCTTCTGTACATAGAAAGAAATGCCATTTAGCCTTTATTTTCCTATGGAAAACCAGTCGTGGTAGTTCAGTGATAGAGCGTCTGCTTCGTAACCGGGAGATTGAAATATACAGGGAAAATCTCTCAAAATCTTCAAGAACATCATGGCCATAATTATTCAAATTGATATGCAAGTATATTCCATATCTTAATGCTGGTTCAAGTTTGTTCAATTTGTAATCCCCGGGGTTAGGGTGAAACTACATTAGGAGGTCAAAGTTTTACGTGGGAGTATAATGTGGAAACATCCTATAAAATCTCCTAAACAAGAGCAGGGACATGATTTGTCATATTAACGTACAAGCATTCCTAGGTACATTGTAGATTGAAGTTTATTCAGATCATGACCCCCGGGGGTCATATATTAATTTTGCCAATGATTATTACGCATGGATGTCGTGGTTGTGTGGCTTCGCGCAATGCTTATGAAACCGTATAACGGGTTTTTTTCGCGATAATCTAATTTTCGCTTTATTTGCGAGTATTTTGAATCGCAAACATTGAATCGCATAAAATTTACACCAATATATAATGTATTATAATATACAACAGATGATACCAAGAATCGCAAAACAAAAGGAACACGCAAATAAAAATAGCAGTGTTTTGGGGCAGATTCGCAAATTTTGGTGATACGGCGAAAAGAAAAACCGTTTATACGGTAGTAATGGAAGGAAGGTTACGCACAAGAATATTTTGGATTTATTTTTTAAAAATGCTATAATAAATTTCACAGTATATTTCGAACATCAACTATTTATTATATGCATATTCAATATCTCCTGTGCTAACTAAGGTAGTGTTTTTATGTTTACATGCAGTATAAAGGCTTACAAAACGAACAGTGTTCAATCTCGTAAGTCCCAAAAGAATACAAAACAAGAGTTGGGCAAACACGGATCCATGAACACACCAGATGTGGGATCAGATGACTAGGAGGAGTAAGCATCCCCTGTTGATCGGTCACATCCGCTGGGAGCCCATAGTCTTGATCAGGTAAACGGAGCAATCCGTAGTCAACATCAGTGTATGACAAACGGCTTAACAATATGGCTTTGAAACACATCAGACAGCATTTGACCCAATGACAGGCCATACTGGCAAATTAAATCGTTATAACAACCATAGAATTTGCGAAATGCTGCCTTTAAACGTGATTGTTGAAACCCCTACAACAACTTGTTTGCAAGTAACTTGCCTTGATTCAAAATCTGATCATACGCAGAACAACCTCCTGCGTATCGAATAAGTTGAGAAATATACACACAATATGCAGGTGATGATGGAATGTTGTTGCTTCAATATGGGACATAAACGATGGAGAAGCTGAAATCGTCCCGTTTGTCATAAAGATCAAGTGTTAGTTTGCTTTTAATGTGTATGTTCTATAAAATATCCAAGTACGAAGCAGACATGGAAGGCTTTGTGGTATCTTTTATTTCTAGTTCGCTTGGGATATATCGAGTCGACATACAAATATACATATATGAACGATAGTTATTCTTATTAATACTATAGATGTCAATATATCGAAATGTCGAATTAAGGGCCAACGCTAAATAGTTCCTCTTTCATGTAGAAGCAGCCTCATAATGACTATAAAAACAGGTCAGCTAACAAAGAAGCTCAATTCGTGCCCATAGGAATTGCAAGGAAATGTTGGAAGACCTTATTGCTAAAACATACAAAGATATTGTCAATGAGGAACTCCAGTATTGCTTTAATATCAACTTCAGAGTACTTGTGTGTAGACTCATAGTGGAGTTTAACAAAATAATTTTTAGAGCGGCTGATCACTAGATATGAATATTTCGTTCTTCAATTTTCGTTGAAGAAACAACTGTCTATAATGTTGAAAAGTCTTGTCTCTAATTCATTGTGCGGAATGGTCATGTAAAGTGTTGAAAAGTCATATGTTTTGATGTTGTTGATATATGAAATTTTCTGCGATTTCAAATTTACTACATGTGTAGTTCTTTAGAGTTTATCAGAACCCTCATTTGATTTACACCACTTCTGGCATAGTTATTTCACAGTACGTCTAAAGTAGCTTCTTCACTGCTGTCAATATTTTTGTGAGGAGTAAAGACAGGGGCTTGGCGGAACATTTACTAGCTTCAGCAATGTATCTTTGCTTGCAAGGGTTTTTGTGAAGTTTTGGAACCCAGTGTAGGTACGATCATTCATATTCGTCCGTCGCTTTGACTGGGATATTAAATGTGTTTAAAACTGAAATATGCTTTTAAAGAATTTCATCTTTTGAAATAGCAGTAGGAGTGTAAGTACGATTATCACACTCACTCACTCAATCCTCTCTGCACTGACTGTTGCTTGAGGCGGTTGCAAGATGTTTCCACTTGGCACGGTCTGCTGCTATTCTGGGGGTCGTTTCTGTGATTCGTCCTCTGCTATTTTGCTCCTTTTCTATGATCCTTCGCCAGGTTTCTTTAGGTCGCCCACAGTTTCTCTTCCCTTGTGGGGTCCACCGTAGAGATATTCTTGGCAGGGAGTCCTGTGGCGTGCGGTAGATATGTCCTAGCAATCTCCAGCGACGTTTTCGAATTATCTCATGGATGGGTTCTGGGCAGCGTTTTACAAAAAGTCGTAAGTCTTAAATTGAGTCAGTAAAAATAAAATTCAACATCAAAGTGTCTGCAACAGAAATAATTTTTGTTTTGTAACATTGTTTATTGTATTCAAATTATAGTGGTAAACTTTCTATAAAATTCTATTAAGTATAAAGTAGAAAAATCTTGGTTTGAAAATCACATTATTTTGCAATTTTGGTTGTACCTGATAAGGCTTCCATACACTATAAATTTCGTCTGTTAATGGGAATTCAATCATGCATTTGGTTCACGAAGATAAAACCAATATTATGGGGTAAGTAATTATCTTCTTTATTTTAAAAACCTGTCTTATTCTGTTTGTAGAGGTCAATTATTGTCTCGCGACAAGACTACAGTCGTATTGAATATGATGACTCATGTAAACAAAACATTCTAAAGTCATAATATTATATTTTAATGTCCCTGATTCATTATACACATGTAATCTAATTTAGATATTATGTTCTTGGAAGTTTTTGATAACAATTATTTGCATTTCCCTCGAATATTTAGTTCTTTTCATATCTTAGTAAAGTCGGTTAGTTCGGTTATCGCTGAAACAAAAATGTATGGAAAGCCGTTGTGTTATAATTCAACGTAAAGCGAATTTAACATGGATCGCTGAATATTTATTAATAAAGTATATAAACTAAAAACTTTTGTCAGTTTGTGTATAGATATAACATTTAAAGTTTTAAAAACTTAAACAATTGTTTTAATGTGTCAATTGTAATAATAATTGTAAGCATTATGCAAAAGAGATAACTTGGAAACAAACTATAAGGCTAATAGTATTATGACCTACGAACCTTTATGATGAAAATAAAACACCAGAATTTCTAAAGAATGAATTCTAAATTCAAATATTTCTTATTTCATTTGTTCTTGTTTCGGTTTATCAAATACTAGAATACAAAAACAGGAGTTGGGCAAACACGGACCCCTCGACACACCAGAGGTGATAGTATGTTGTTTAACGACCCTCCCGAGAATATCTTACTCATATGAAGACGTGCAAATTTAGGCCTGTGCTCGGCACTTACGGCTGTTGAGCAAGGAGGGATCTTCATCGTGCCAAACCTGCAATGACATGGGCCTCTGAATTGCGGTTTCGTCTGAAGATGACACCCAATATAGTCGCTGGGGTACTAGGAAGTAGGACCTATTCTAACCCAGATCTCTACCATCCATGCGCCAGAGGGAGAAAACGAATATACATCATTGATTGTTTGTTTTGTGTCACGTCGAGAATTTTTCACTCATATTGAGACGTCATAAAAATTGTAGGTGAAGTACCACAAATCCAGACCCATTATGCTTAGAGCTCAGGTCCGTAGCAGTGAGGGTCTTTAGTGTGCTAACACTTGGTGTGACACAGGGCTCCGTTTTTAGGTCATATCAGAAAGAAACCGTAATTCACGCTTCTAAATGCCGAGAATTTGGCGAAGGAGCAATCACTACCTATTTTCACGTCTTGATTTTGAGCGGGGCTCGAACCCACGACCTCCCTATTGCGAAGCGAACTTTCTAACCTCTGAGCTACTGCGACGGGTGAAAATGATTTTCTTTTGTTCTTTACCTTATTTATACAAATAGGCGAAGTAACATCGTGTTAAACGCAATCATAATAAAAAAAACATATAAAATCGAGTGTTGGGCAACACGGACCTCCGACAAAGCGAAGGTAGGATCAGGTGCCATGAGGAGTAAGCATCCTCTGCTGACCGGTCACACCCGCCGTGAGCCCGTAGTCGAAATAAAGTAAACGGGATTATCCGTATCTTTGGTTTTTTTTTCTTGCTTAGTATACTGATGTTTCACAAATTGAAGGTATTAAACACCTCGAGATCAGTGAAACTGTAATACTGCCGACGATGGGAAAGGAGCAAAAGGGTTAAACATGGATGTCATGTTACTGTGATATACAGCATCAGAGATGAACTGATGGAAGCAAGTGCAACAATGGAAGCAAGTGCAACATCAGGAATATTAAAGAGACTATGAAGATGCGATGGTTCAACATATAAATGCCAAGAATGATGCAAGGGCCCATAATATTCCTAGACGAGAAACAGACATTGCAGACATGAGTATAGAAAGGGCTGAAGATGCAATATAAAACCTTTTATGGAAGTCATGTATGGTTGAACTACAAATTTCACTTTGGGCAGAGAGAGAGAGAGAGAGAGAGAGAGAGAGAGAGAGAGAGGAGAGAGAGAGAGAGAGAGAGAGAGAGAGAGAGAGAGAGAGAGAGAGAGAGAGAGAGAGAGAGAGAGAGAGAGAGAGTACTTTGCAGTTTCATTGGAGAAAACACAAGATATATTTGGAAACATACATGTATCGAATGAAACGGAAACGTTTAAGGCTCCTGTAAAAATGCTTTGTTTTACTCTGCGCAATTAAAAGAAAGGCGACAGAGAGAGTCTGATACATCATCAGATTCTGGACAGCCAATTCGTATATTGACCTGCTTAGCCTATCCAACAGCACCCCGTAAGTAAGAGAGACGCCTAGGAAAGATATATTTTGTTTACTCAGATATGCGCTTGCGTATCAAACATAGCATACCTGGGAATGCCGACGATGTCTTCAGGTTTGCGGTAGCGCTTGATTCGTATTGCAAGACAGAATAACGAGATAATTTGATTGGTAATGTTCACAGTGTACAGTATCCTCAAATAAGGCAATAAGTAGATTTGATTTGATGAAAATGCAGAGTAAAACAGAAAAAATTGAAAGAAGTTCATGATAGAGCTTAATGGAGACAGGTACAACCCACACAAACATCAGACGGAAAGCGTAATGATGGCGTAGTTTACTTTTTATTGTAAGAAGAGGGGTCATATTCGTAGGAGTTATCCAAGTGGACAAAATCTTAATAGCTATAGGGGCGATGGAAAATTGGAAGAGAAATCTGCTGAAAAATTCAAAGCAATCGTCAGAGAAATAATAAGCCCACACACAGAAATGTACAGTTGGAACATGTACAAGCGCTCTTGAACAACTATGTTTTAGACAAGCAATGATAAATGAGGCACAGGCAATGTTGTTGATTGATGCAGGTGCATCGCTACCCTTAACTAGTGTCTCAAAAGGATGTTTGACTTAATAATTACAAATCGTCCAACTCTGCAAGAAAGTGCACAGAATGTTTTAACATAAGTGGTGATAGTTTCCTCAGTATGGAAGGCAGAATTGTGCGTTTTGATGGGCAGATTTTCAGCATAGACACTGATATTATGGTTGATGGCCATACTTGCAAGGTCTTTGATTTCTAGAAGGGAAAAATTCGGCGTTATCAATCTGAAAAACTGATACGTTACAGCCGCTGAAGGAGATTTGCGCTATGTCTTGTGGGGGAACCTTAAGTTGTTACAGGGTCAAGGGTGCTATGGACATTCACATTTGAAATAATGTGTCTACTGTCTATTACATCTGACTTACGTGAGTGAATATAAATAGGCAAATCCAAAAAAACATATACAAAATCGAGAGTAGGGCAACGCGGACGCTCCGACAAAAGCGAAGGCAGGATCAGGTGCCATGTAGAAGTAAGCATCCTCTGCTGACCGGTCACCCTTAGTCGAAATAAAGTAAACGGTCGTAGTCAAATCTAGTAGGAAAATGACAGTCTAACAAAGGGTATGAAACAATCAGACAACATACAGGTATGATGTAGTGATAATTTGTAATCGCAAACAAGGTCATATATAGCGACCGTAGAATTTGCGAAATGATGACTTTAAACGAGAATCGCTATAACCCTGCAACATCAACTTTTTTGTTAGTAGTTGGCCTCGGTTTAAAAAGTCCTCATACGCATAGCATGTTCTTGTGAATTCGAATCAGCTGGAGATATACACACCATAAGCAGATGATAGTGGTGTAATACACTAGAAAGGGAAAGTTGACGATTGCAAAGTTAAAGTTATCACGCTTATCATATAATATATTTGTCAGTATGACATTAGTGTCAACACTTAAGTAAATATCAATTAGAAAGCAGATATTGTCAGATTCATGTGGTTCTTTATAATCGAGTTCGTCGAATATATCAAATGGACACAATTGTGAAAATTATGATTTAATTGATAGCGTATCATCGATATACATGTACGATATTGTTAAGTTGAAGCGACACGGCAAGTTTTTTTTTTTTTTATATCCCGTAACGTTTTTTGTACAATATCTCTTCATATTGAATATAAAAAATTAAGTCTTGCCGATAAGGGGGGCACAGTTAGGTGGCCCATAGAAATGCCAACGGATCGTTGGAAGACCTGGTCTCCAAAGACTTTATAAATATTAATCTAAAAAGAAACCCAAGCATACTCTTATGATAATACATGATATTTAAGTAGTTCAGTAATGGATTATCCGTTCTCTCCATTTTGTAACGCGATGTTTTTGTGTTAAGAACATTTTCACAGGTACTAAAAATAACAAATTCTGCATGATTTCATGTTTTAAATGATATAGTACGTTTAGTTTATATTACTAATAGGTACCTAAAGAAGACAATAAAATTGTTTGGTATTTTGAGCTTTTTTAAATATTCTGTTTTTCCATTTTTCTAGCGACTTTTTTAAGGTTTTGCCCCCAAAATCGTCCCTAAAGAATGATTTGGTCAATAAAACATTTATGGCATTTTAGCCTGCATGCAGTAAAATGTTATTTTGAGAATTATAAAACCACTTTTGATGCAAATAACACTGAAGATGGGTGTTTTATCCGATTTTCGTCGATGTTTTTTACATTTTCCAGATTTTGACGTTCTATCAAAACATTTGGACAGTGCATACACATAATTTTTGGGATAGAACTGTAAATCTCGGGAAATGT
>CAJDSM010001332.1:9685-21546 GCA_903981925.1 Ostrea lurida
ACTCGATTTTGTATGTATGTTTTTTGGGACTGTGATTACGTTTAACACATTGTTTACTTCGCCATTTATATTCAAGCGACTTTTCATTATTCAATAGTGAACTGTGAGTTTTCTCCCAGCAACTATATACCCAACACCCCTGGTGTTAATGCTTTGAATAAACACTACATCAGGACAATTTCAACTTATCTGACCGAGTGGTTCTTGAAAAGAATTTTAATTGACCTTGCTCTATAATTTGTGATCATCTCCCCTTTGAAAGTGACATGATTCTTGATTTAGGAAAAAAATGATACAGTTGAACCAAGGATGATTTGTATCAAGTTTGGTTGAAAATGGTCTAGTGGTTCTAGTGAAGATGAAAGGTATACCAACAAATTTCGATCAGAATTTCTCCTTCAAGCCTTTGGCCTAGAGATAGCTAAAGAGGAAAGTGTAAAAATCTTGGTCTATGTACATGTGCACTTAGAATTTAAATGCGATTTATGAACAAAAATTTAATTCATTAACAAAAGTGAATGATTGTATCTATTAAGTACCACATGTCTTTTAACAACATAGATATAAAAAAGTATAATTCTGGTTTAATGGAAATAGATAATGACTTTCTTGCACTTGATTTACTGACACTTCACCATTTGGAATTTGAGAGTTTGAAAGAGCATATTAGGAGTACTGTAATTTTTTTTCAACTTTCCCATAAATCACATGTCTTGCATTAGGATTTAAGATAGAACTAAAGAAAGTGGGTATTTTAAACGAAAATTGGGCAATTCAAACAAATTCAAACAAAACTGAATTTTTATACAACATTTCGGGAATATCGATATTGATGTTTTGAAGAATTGGCGTTCTGTTTCATAAAAACGTATCAACCAAATTAATGAGATTACGTACAATATTTGAATAAGTTTAAAGTCTCTACTACATTCTGTTTAACATATTAGTAAATTTCACACCCACGTGTATTGACGATGTGTTGAATAAAAAAGTACCAGTAAAATTGTGCAAATCATATCATTTTGATTAAACAATCATTCCGCCACAATATGTCGTTCTTACCAAACATTTTCAGAATACACCGATCCACTACAGCAGCGTAAACTCCGCCCACCTTAGTTACGTCATAGCAACAACGGAGACTCAGACAAAACATGTAAACAATGGCGTTGATTGTAGACGCTTTGTGGATAATCCCAGCCGAAATTTGGTAGATTACTTTAAAAAGATAACCATTTCATCCCGTTTGGAGAAGGTTAATTTTAATAATTCCTTACTATTTATATGTTTGCGATTTATTTAATTTCCATTGACAAAACATAGAAATCACAACGAAATGTTAGACCTAATGTTGGACTGACGATCGTCGGGTGTAATAGATTGTGTCCGATTTTCAGTGATTTGCATTAGTCAAGCAGGCTGTTGAGATTTGGTTTTCATACGTTTATTAAATATTTGCTTTTGTTGGTACGTAAATTGCTTAAAATTTGATAAATCAACATTAAACACCGAAACGGTCGTTTATCCTGGTCTAGTCGCATCAAACGGCTGTTCATTGTGCGATTTGATAGGCCTATTTATCAAACCATTTAGATTTACAGGCTGAAGACTTGTTCAAAGACATGTTTCATTGCGACACTTGCTTTTTGGAAAGATGTTTGTATATACATATTTTTGATCTTTTGATTTTCAGACCCCACAATACATTACACTACGAAGTTCGTGGACAACCTTGACAAACCTTGATAAAAAGTATATATATCCCAGCGGGCACTCAACGTTGATTAAACGTTGAAACAACGTTGCCATTTTTACGTTGAAACAACGTTGAAAAAAGGTTGGATATGGAAAGTTTGAATTCAAACGGTGAGAAAACCGTTTGAATGTCCTCAACGTTGAATCAACGTTGGTCATGGTCAACGTTGAAACACGTGAAAAAAGGTTGACATGAAGTTGAATCAAACGTTGATGTCTCAACGTTGAATCAACGTTGATATCTTCAACGTTGAATCAAACGTTTGCATGTTCAACGGTGAAACAACGTTGAAAAAAGGTTGAATATGAAAAGTTTGAATCAAACGTTGATGTTCAACGTTGAATCAACATTGCATGTCAACGTTGAAAACAACGTTGAGGACCACAATGTTGATTCAACTTTCATATCCAAGTTTTATTCAGAGTCGTCAACACTATTTCAGCGTTGCCGATCACCCTACACTCAGAGGTTCCCTCATATATTATTTACACAGTGTAAACTGTATTTAATGCAAATGTTCATACGGTGTCACACAGATGTCGTAATACCGCTCACCTTACCAGCCTCTAAACACTATAATAATATTGCAACTTTACGTAATAAATCCACTAGTGCTTTACGTCCATCCATAGCAAATAATAAATTAATCTTACAATATACTGGGCCTATATAATTAACCAATTATAATACTTACAACATGTTAAGTATTTACCGCATTTATTGTAAGGTTGCAATCCACCAAACTATACGATTAGACAATTAACTATATACCAGTTTAGTAAACTTAATCTGTGAATGTAAGGAACGACAAAACTCTATTTACAAAATGGCATTCCTTTCCACATCGGCAAAATGTAAGCCGCGTTTTTCCACTGCGGAGACATACAAAAACGGTGATAACTGCGTAAAACAAAATGAATAGAACTTGAATTTACCATATTGAGCGTTATATTTTACTTGCTCATGGACAAAACTGACTTTTCCCAGTTTATATATTTAATCAACATATTTATTTCCATTATACAATTTTTAAACCCTCAAGCGTTGAAACAACGTTAGAACAACGTTGTCACTCCAACGTTGTAAAATACAACGTTGAATCAACGTTGAAAACCTCAACGTTTGAAAAGTTCTTAACGTTGAAACAACGTTGAAGTTTTGGTTGACACGTAACAAAAACATGTTATTTATGGGCAAAATGTAAGCCGCTTTTTTTTTCACTGCGAGACATGACAAAAACTTCGATTACTGGTAAAACAAAATGATATAGAATTGAATTACCATATGAAGCGTATTATCTTTACTTATTTACTTGCTCATGACAAGAACTGATCTTTTCCCAGTTTTTATTACATATATTTCATTATAACCAATTTATAAACCCTCAACGTTGAAACAACGTTAGAACAACGTTGTCACTCCAACGTTTGTAAAATACAAACGGGGTTGAAATTTTTTTTCAACGTTGAAACCTTCAACATTTGAAACAGTCTGAAACCGTTGAAACATAACGTTTGGAGTTTGGTTGATCAACGTAACAACCACTTTAGTTATGGGCAAAAGTAAGCCGCTTTTTCACTGGCAGACATGACAAAAACTTTGATTACTGCGGTTAAAACAAAATGACCATAGTAAGCTGAATTTACCATATGAGCGTATATTTTACTATTTTACTTTGCTCATGACAAGAACTGATCTTTTCCCAGTGTTTATCACATATATTTTATATACAATTTATAAACCCTCAACGTTAAACAACGTTGTCACTCCAACGTTATGAAAATACCAACGTTGAATCAACGTTGAAACCTCAACGTTGGAAAAGTCTAAACGTTGAACAACGTTGAAGTTGGTGATCAACGTAAAACAACCAATTTCAACGTTGCTTCAACGTTGAAGGTGCCCGCTGGGTATGAAAACTAACAGTTCGTTAAATTCGATGTTTTCATCTTTATTTAATATGAAAATTTTCAGTACAAAACAAAGCACATTTAGTTTTGATCTATCAAGTACAAAAAAAACACAAACTCAAGATTACCGGAGCAGTAAAATAAAACCTTGACGTTATCCAACGTCAAGCGCTAAATACAATTATCTTTCGCAACGTCAGTCACCGTTAAACTCAACACAACACATTACGTAGGTCGCTTTAAACCCAGTGATCAAATGGTACAACCTGTCTGTTCATACTTTTCATATATAAATCAATGGGATTAAAATTTCAAGGACCGAAATTTTTGAAATTCCACATTTTCTCAGGAATTTCGATAACTATTATACCGTTCACTGTCGAACACGTCACGAAGTTCATTTTAGTGCAGCACTGCAATCATCGCGAAAGATGATCTCCTTACATATGTCATCTCGGAAACTGTCCCTTGCGTCCAAAAATCTTTATTATCGCTTAAACACTAATGAACGCCCATATTACAATTGTTTTCCCGACTGTTTACGGAATTCATGGGTTTCTTGGGTGTTTTTCCGATATCTACACAAAATTTTTATCGCTGCTCTCTGCTCCACCTTTTCCGAAAAGCGTCACTTTTTCGAACAAAGACAAAACTGTCTAAATAATCCAAACCTCGATTTCTCTGCTATTTCGGTACTTTTGAACGTTCCAAATTTGCAGATTTGATATTGAAACTCTTGGAAACACCATATGTAAAAAATCATCTCAATCTTTCGCGAATTTTAAAAAATACAATGAACTGTTGATGAAACTATAAACAATTTTTTTTTCATTAAAATGCTGCCATTGCTCCGGTCACCATCTCAACGTCTGGATAACGAATCATAACTTTTAATTTTAACATATAAAATGCGACAGAATTTTACATTTTATAATTCACATATAGTAAAAGTTATAAATATGCTAATAATAAATACTAAACGTTATTTTTATATAAATTTAAGCGTGTCACGAAACTTTACGGACAACCCTCGTATTGTAGGCTTGACAGAAAGGATCTTTCTTGCATATGAATAGCAACATTTAACATGTACTTGTTTATTGAATGATTTTTATAGGGACATTATGTGCATGTGTTCATTAAAGATTTATAGATATAAATCTGCGGACAATGTAAATGTAAGAATTTAGAGCCCCCCCCCCCCCCCCCCACACACCACACACGTCATATAATAATCCGTTATGCGTCAACATTTTAAACTAAATGAAAGTTAAGCTTTCATGCCACTTGTTTGGCCCAATCAGGTTGCAAGCTAAACGTTTTATATTCAACCTGCATCAGTTTCATTCCATGGTATTTTCAAAGTCAAAACCAACAACAAGGTTTTCTTGAAAATTCATCAAGGCGCATAATTCATCAATGTTATTTAATCAGCAGTTCCATTTATTATTTATTTTTATATTATTTTATTTTGTATATAGCAAAATACAATGATTCATAATTACAACAATCTAAAAAAGTTTTCCATTAAAATTCATGTAACTCCCCTAAACAAAAAAAAAATGCTCAAATCCAAACATTCTAGCTGACCTGTAATGGACCACAACCTATCTTGGTTTAGGCTCTTCACTCACATTCACATAGATTTAAATATGCTTTTTTTAAGTGCCCCAACAAGTGTGATCGATGAAAGTCAGTGATTTAAAAAAACAAATGCATAATTTGAAAATTTTTCTTTCTTTTTTTTTTTTTTTTTTTTTTTTACATTGTGTGATTTTAATTTCTTCTGATGAGTTTAGAATAAATACTTTTTTAAAATATTACTGTTTACTCTTTTAATTCTTATATTCAATAGACATGATTCGTAAATCAATTTCTTAATAATTGCGACAAAAACATTTGATTTAAATACTTCGAAAAAAAAAAAATGAAAAATATTCAAACACCTATAGAAATAAATTAATCTTAAAATGGTATTATAACTGCAAAAGTATTAGTCTAGAATAACAATATTTTGCAAACTGTTGTTTCCACAAAAACCATGAGCTGATATCGCATAGTGCTGAATACAAAAAAAAAAAAAATTTAGAAATAATTCACAGTGCTTCCCATTTTTTCAAAAAGCACAGATTGGGTTTATTATTCTGTCCAATCTCCATATTGTAGGTATCAAGACTGAAGCGCATTTTCCTCCTGTTTGCGTCTCATCAGACGAATGGGTTTAATCTGGTACTAGCCTCATCAGTAATACTAAAAGGGAAAACAAAAACTATTAAGCAGATGTACATGTCAGCTGTTTAGAGCGTTGAAACATTCGCAACTTAGGCCAATAGTTTAGATATCTAGGCCAACAAGTGGACGTATAATTACTGTACGTCACTGGCCAAGATAATCTACAGTCAATTGCTGTGCATATTTTCCAAGGCATGTGATATAATGTAAAAACTTTTCACTGTCAAGTTAGACACGAATAGAACAATAATTGTCTAACGAGATATCGCCAAGAAAATATCGGTGAGACTGTTTATAATTTGCAATTTGATCTATCGAATTTCTCCACTCAATTTCTGGGATGTTTGGACTGTCTTTGTAATTTTGTATAATCCACAACTGATTAATACTTATAATTCCTCGCCTGTCCTTATGGCGTTTCTAGGACTTTAAAAACTCTTTGAAATTTCTTTTACATTTCAGAAATGGGTCGTATGCGGAAATATTTTGTGCTTCTTGTTTTCACCGCTGTAATACCATACGTGTGTATCTACATATCAACTTCAGTATCTGAAAAATCATCTAGAAGAGAGCACCTTACCATCAGGAATAGAAAAGCGATTCCCTCAAAGGAACAATCAATTGACGGAAACGTAACTAGAAAAGAAGAGAATGACAGACATAGAAATCCAAGCAACTCATGGGATCACATACCATCAAAAACCAAGGAAGATGACTATTTTCAATCTTTTGGAAGAAAAGTTGATAATCAAGTTGAAGATAAGAAAATAGCACACAAGCAAAGCCAAACAAAATTTAATTACACTATTGAGTCTTCGAAAATTGATAGCGGTGTGAGTACTAGTATACATCGAAAAGAAAAAAACAATACCATCTTCTTGGATAAGGACGTCTTGGAAAAGGAAAGTAAAATAATAAAATCCATTAGCACAAAACACAATGATAAGAACGTTGATTTACGTGAGGTAAACCATTTTCAAGGCAAAGGAAAGTTTGAATCGTTTTCTGAGAGGAAGTCACAAGGAAATACTACTTATGAAATCCAAACGGAGGCCTGTAAAGTATCATTTGATGAAGATAGCTTAAAGACTGCTAGGCATCTTCTGTATCGGTCGTCAAAAAAATCTGTGTATTTATTTTACATCCACTTACAGATACAAAATATCATTGATTTCTCATCCGATTATAAAAAGATAGACAGATTATCAAACTGGATATATGCACAAAAGGATCAAACGTTTCTTTTGAAACTCCCTGTTGATTTCGACCGTCGTGACTTTTTAATTTGCTTCTATAATGTTCACGAAGAACAATTCATCAACTTGAAGGCATTTTACAGCAATGCAAGCTGTGCTCGGGATTCTATAGAGACAATTGCATCTACCAGGATTCTTTTGTGGAACGAACTTTTCAATAATGATACGACGTACTACTTGTGTAACAGACATTACCATGAAAAAAAGGAACGAGATATTATGTACTATATATCAACTATTTGGATAGGGTATGACTTCAATTGTTCAAAGTCTCCAATTGAAAAATACACAAATGAATTATACATTGAGAAAGATGATTTACCGTTAGTGATTCCTTTCGTCGCTTTCTTACTATCTTTACAGTTTGTTTGGATATTTGCGTTACTAGATATTTGGAGCAGTAGCCCAAATACAGAAAAACGCAAAAATTCGAAAAAGGATGATGACCATCTAAAAAAGCCTTCATTTTCTTATAAAAAAGGGGATAGACCGTTTGGCATCAAAAGAATACTAATCAAATTATTATATTATGACAGCAAATGCTGCTCTTGTTGTCACAGCAAAGCTGCTCTTGTTGTCCAGCAAAATTGCTGCTTCTTGTTTGGTCACAGCTTTGTTTTCAACTATATTTGTTTGTCATAGTGCACCAAAAAGATTGATGTTGCTAACGTGCATTATTCTCATTCCTTTTGGTTTTATAAGGACTTATCTTAGGCATGAATTGAAAAAAAGATTATACAAAGAATGCCCACATGTGTTACGAACCAGTGAACCCATATTTGATCTTATACAGGAACAAACACTAGCACTTGCCTTAGATATAATTTATGCATTACTTGGTCCATTGATATTTATTTGGATAGGAACATGCTATTATAATGCGTACACTACCAAATATCAATGTTGTATAACGACATGTTGCGAAAGAAACTTCACAAATATGAAGGATAACGAAACGAAGGACACGCATAAATTTACTGGTATGATTAATCGAGTCGTCACCGGGTGTAACATTCTATGTTCATCATGTGAGGAAGACGTATCCATAGGCATCAAAATATTGAGAATAGTCTGTGGTTTGGTAGTCGGAATATTAAGTTTCTTCCCTATAATATGTTTTATTTGTCCATTTCAATTGGAATGTAAAACCTGCAATAAGGATGATAATGACATGGAAAGACCCTCTCCTAATACCAACGAAAAGTCCATACAAACTCCAAAATATCGCAATTCTGAAATAACACATCTCCAAACAGTTGTTGAAGCTAATGATACTCCAGAAAAACCCAATACCCCTCGTAATGAAGACGATCAATTTTGTAGCATTTGGAAATTAGTTAAAATTTGCTTCATTAATTCACTTTGTTTCATCTTCTCTTATTTCCTCTGTATTCGACCTATTGCCTCTACCGTTACATATTTACTACGATTTTTCAGTTATTTTGTTTTTGTAGTATTACCAATTAGAGTTCCTATCTTTCGATATACTTTCTTATATGTTTCTATAATCATTTATTTTGTAAAATACTTGCATGAGTTTATAAATATGAATTCAGCAATTTTAGATTATATTTTCGAAAAAGTACACGAGCAACAAAAATACAAGTCAAATATATCTGCCATACAATCACCGAGCAACGAACAAGACAACCAGCAACACAATGCCAATTCTGGTACACGTGACACACAAACTAATAATGAAAAGGTGGAACTTAAAACTATAGATGAGAAAATGTTTACGTATATATACAAAGAATTACTGTTTGTAAAGAAGAAATTTTACTTTTTCGTTTCAAAATGTTTTATTGTATTTGCATACCTCTTCGTCACAGTTGAGACACTTTTAAGCAATACGGAATCTTTAACTTCGTCAAGTTTTAAAGATATAGTGCAAATTGTGTTAGCGTGTATCGGTCCCTATGCTATATCATTATTTTTGAAAGGTAGTAGTGGGGAATTTCTTACGGATGATAATAAAAAGGATATAGACATTGCTTTCGAACAATACATATCAAGTCAAGAAAAGAAAAGTCTCCAAACCATTATGGAAAACAGTAACAACGAAACGGAGTCTACAGGGGATCAACGAGGGAACACTCGCAAAACCAATAAGATAAACATTAATGAGGAAACAGAGTCCACAGTTGATCAACCAAGAAATGATATTAACATTGTTAACGAACATTGCACATCAAGTCAAGAAACGGAGTTCACAGGGGATCAACCAAGAAATGATAATAACATTGTTAATGAACAATGCACATCAAGTCAAGAAAATAAAATTCTCCAAACCATTATTGAAAACAGTAACAACGAAACGGAGTCTACAGGGGATCAACGAGGGAACACTCGCAAAACCAATAAGAAAAACAATTATGAGGAAACAGAGTCCACAGCTGAGGATCAACCAAGAGATAACCAAAACGTTGATACGCAACCTGAGGTACATAATGTTCAGCCAACAAATGATTCATTCAATTTGGAATTATCGTCAACACATACACTTTTGTCTGCTGAAAACACAAATACTCAAAACGACGAAAAACAACCTTTATTTGGGAAAAAAAGTTCCAGAAAATGTGCCATTCAATGACCATTCAGTCACTTTTCAGTGACTATTCAACTTTAACATGTAGTTACTATTCACTGACCATTCAGTTATCTTTTAGTTAGCATATCTGCCAGCCACTTTTTGTTACCAATCAATAACCTTTCACAGACCATTCACTGTTAGTTTCTTTGAGTTACTATAGTGTAAGATTTATATCATGGCCCCAGGGTCAAAGCTTCTGATGGTGGACTGTTTGTCCCCGAGGGTCTCTACAACTCAGTAGCTATGTACTTTGTTACTAGCTTGTGCATATTTATATTTATTTATTTTGCGGAGACTATTCAACTACAATATAGTGATCATTCAGTCACTTTTTCATCATTGTTCAGTCGCACTTGATATGATCATTAAGTTACCTCGTCTTAATTCAATACAATTCAACAATGTCAGTGACTTCATTGCATATACAAACTATTCAATAGTATGTTTGATATTTTTTTTGCACTTTAATCAAAGACGATTATGCGTTTTAATTAATGATTTTTTTTTCTGAGACCTCATAATTGACTTTTCAATGATTAGTCAACAATTAATCATGTCATCACCATTCGAATTTAAAAATTGTTTATGCTAACATTTTCATCATACACATGTACATTTTGTCTGTCCTGTTGGTTTATTCAGCTCCTCGTTATATCCGTTATCTTAAATGTTGTTTTCTTCTTTCTTCATTTTGTATATGTAAAGGCAATAAGAAAATGTTCAATATAGCACTACAAATTTTAAAAAATCGCATATCATCAAAATGTATACTCGAAATTTCGTTCCAGATGACATTTGCAAAACGGAATGTTTTCCCAATGATATATTCAAATATTTGTCAATCAGTCAATTTTTAAGAAGAATCCGTGTTTGCCAAACTCTTGTTTTTGTATTCTATTTGGGACATCTGAGATTGATCACTGTTCGCTATCTTTGCCTTTACATATCTTTACATGTATCTAATATTGTCAAAAACAGCACTGCTCCAAAGCATTGCAATTTTGAAAAACGGCTGTCAGATATAATTCACGCAAAGCTGAGGTAAAATTGTATCTTAAAGATACATAGAAAATAAATTCACACACAAAAGCATTTACATGTATGTGAAAATAAGATGCCTACCACTTTTTCTTTATCTGTAAAATTTATTCTAATGCAAGACATGTCATATTTAACAAATTGTTTGCTTTAGACGAGGAATCTATTATATACACAAATACTTTACTTTTAGACCATTAACACGTCAAAATGTAAACAGCATTTTTTTTCCTGCTGTTCAAACCTGTCAATTAGATTTACTTGAATTGATCAGCTTTATAACTTAAGTGTAATCTATTACATATCCACTATCGTTAATCAATACAATTGCATTCAGATATTATTTATGGTGAGGACCCCTCAAGTTGTTAGAACGTGTGTTCAAACGTTTTGTATGTGTTCTTGTATACAATATAAATATTTTTAAATCAAAGCCTTCATTATTTTTTTCCTTACGTTCATTATGATGTTCATATGCTGATATCAAGTAGCAGTCTGCTTAATATTCAGGCAGAGTGAAAAAAGTGGCATTGCTAAAAATGATTTCTTTTTGAAAACAGTTTTTGACAAAAATCATGTTTTTTAATTGATGCATTATAATTTTTCATCTTGGATACTTCCTAAAAATTTTAATCGACTGAAATGATATTCGGTATAATAAATGAGTTCCTGTTATTTTCTTTGTAAAGGGTACTTATGAAAATGATCAAAGAAATTAATGACCGGGCACTCTGTCAAGAGAGGTTAATACATGTACAAAGTCAATAGTTTAGACATTAAAAGTAATACAACAAATCATTTCTCAGCGACGTTAAGGAAGACTCTATTAATATAAGTGCGATAAATCAACGTTCTGTACAAATGCACTGGTTTGGAAGGTAAATTAAAAATTATACACAAGTGATGCATTTATTGTAGTAATGGTTCAACATGCGAGTCAAGGCAATCGCATGGTAACATAAATTGAATCATCACGTGCTCTGGGTCATGTGACCAGCTAAATATAGACATGAGTTTATGATACACTGAAAGTGCATAGAACAAAGGCAAGGATTTATTAAATCAATTGTATTCAA
>CAJDSM010001333.1:0-51189 GCA_903981925.1 Ostrea lurida
TATGCCACGTTGGCGTTGCTCTTGTTTATACCTCCGCTAGTGAAGTTGGGGGGTTATAGTAATCCTGTGTTTCATCCACCTCCCATCCATTACTCCTCTAAAACATCTCAACAGAATTCTATAAAACTTTCTGGGATTCTTTGTCACACGATGCTAAAGTGCACCTCTTATTTCAAATTTTGATCAGAATGATTTTAGAAAGGGGGTAGGCATCACTTAGTGAGCTTTGCTCACAATATGTCAAGTTTAAATTTAGTATGAAGCATCTTTGGGTCAAGGGTGACATAAGTAAATTTTAGTGTTTCTGCACCCTCAGGGCCGTAGAAGTTAGATAAAAGCAACCATATACGGATCAATACTAAAAAGAAATTACTACCAAGCAGGAAGGCTTTTACCAAAATTATAAATTTCACAATCCTCGTAGTAGAGGCTCTGACTCCTTGACTATGCCAAACTTTGCATGTACAGTGTATATGTGTACTAACTTCTAAGATCTTTAGATAATAATTAGGGGCTGCCGATACTCAGCGGGAGCCCTACAGTAATCGGCTTTTCTTTCCGGCAGTCACAAACAGTTTTTGCGTGATAAGTCAAAAGGCCTTGCACCAATTAATATGAAACTTTAGGGCAATGCAAATATCTATTGAGGTCAGCTTTCTTTCCATTTTTAGCTCACTTGAGCCTTCTTTTCTGATCAAAATTTGTCCGTTGGCGTCGTCGTCGTTGGCGTTGTAAACTTTTCACATTTTCATCTTCTTCTCCAGAACCACTAGGCCAAGTTTGTTGAAATGAAGGACCGGGCCCCTTTCAAAGGGGAGATAATCATGAAAATGCAAAAATAGGGTGGTGTCATTTAAAAATCTTCTGATGAAGAACCACTGGGCCAGTAAAGCTGAAATTTATATGAAAGCTTCCTGATATAGTGGAGATTCAAATTTGTTCAAATCATGACCCCCGTGGGTATGATGGGGCCACAATAGGGGATCAAAGTTTTAAATTTGAATATATATGGAAAATCTTTTAAAAAATCATCTTCTCAAGAACCATTGGACCAAACAAAACAATATTTACCCAAAAGCTTCCTGATATAGAGTATATCTAAATTTGATCAGATCATCGCTCCCGGGGGTTGGGTGGGGCTACAATAGGGGATCAAAGTTTTGCATAAAATGTTCATCTCCAGAACGCTAGGTCAGTTTTAGGGAAACTTGAAAATTATTTTAAAATCACCACTGCTTGACCAAGGCCAAGGTCACTCAGGTGAGCGATGTGGTCCATGGGCCTCTTCTTTTAATGTTTTAAATTTCTGATTTTATGTTTCAGAGATCATGTAAAATGGTGTTTCAACAAACTGAAAAAATGCTTTCACTAATCAGATTGAAATTTCCAAGTTCTGGAACTTCATTTATATAAAAAAAAAAAAAAAAAAAGGGGGCAGCTGAAAAATGTTTACAGAAACTTATATGAAATTTTGGAGAGTGTTAGAATTCTTATCCCTCGCAACTAGTTGTGGGAGAGGATATAGCATCACAACTGCGGGTCCATGCGACTGTGTGTGTTTTGTGTATGGAACTCTGTGAAGAAGATAGAATCAAGTGTATTCATCAGAGGATCATCAAACCTTCCAAAAATGTTGCCATGAGAGAGGATAAACCTTATTTATTTTCAAGGTCAAAGATTAAGGTCACTATTGACTATTGCTCTCAAAAACTTGTAAACAGGGTTGAAGAAAGGGCTTTCATCAGTGGATCATCAAACCTTCCACACATGTTCCCCATTGAGAAAGGATTTTCAAGGTCATGGGTTAAAGGTCAAGTTCACTATTGACTATTGCTAAAAATCTTGTGAACAATATAGAAACAGTGATCATCAAGTCTTCCACACATGTTCCCCATTGAGAGAGGATGAACCATGTTGGTTTTCAAGGTCAAGGGTCAAAAATCAGTCACTATTGAGTACCGCCTAAAAATCTTGTGAACAAGGTAGAAGACACAGCATCCATCAGAGGATCATCAAACATTCCACAAATTTTGCCAATGGAGAGAGTATAAAACATATTTATTTTCAAGGTCAGTGATCAAAGGTCAAGGTCACTATTGACTATTCCTGAAAAAAATCTTGCGAACATGATAGAAGCAAGGTCAATCATCAGAGGATCACTAAACCTTCCACAAATATTGTCAAGAGTCAAAGATCAGGGTCAATATTGATTATTGCCTAAATATTTTGCTAATTAGATAGATGTTTTTAAACATTTTCTCTGTAAATTGGCCACTTTTGGTTGCCATGGTAACCACAGTCCTGGTAAAATTTTAAGACATCTAATTTTTTAAAGATTTGACATATATGCTCCCTACAAAAAGTTTCGTCCAAATCGGTGACATGTCATTTCCAACATTTGCCCATTGTGTTTGATGCTTACAGAGAATGACTCTTAATAACTCAATCAACGGGGCCCTCTATGATGTTACCATATCACTTTTTTTCCAGTTGAATCTAAATAGATATTTGGATAGAGTAGGTAGTCCCTTACCAAATTTGCATGTTATTTCACATCCAAGGGGAAAGGGATTTGGTTCCAGGGTGGGGTCATATTTATTATAGTGATTATTGTCTTTATCATTTGAAAAACCTTTAAGTTTATAAGAACTAAATGCATATTTAGGAAAATCTGACAGAAGTATACCAAAAATTGTGCACTTCATAACCAGCTACAGGGTTTTGACTCAAGAACAGGTCAAAATTAGTTAATGTTACATTTACATGTATTATATAATGTCATTCAGCAGTATAGACACTTTCTGGGGCATTGAAGTCTTAAGAACACTTCTTGTTTATATAAGAAATTAGCTTAGATATGCAAAATAGGATTATTTTTTTTTCAGATTTCATAGCCTTTGGGCCTAGTGATAATTTAACACTCGCATGATCAATAAGGCCCATGGGCCTCTTTTTCTGAATTACACTGTAGTTGAACTTTTGTGTTCTTTCCCCTCTGTAGTCTGCTAAACTCCATATACCGGTATTCATTTTATATTCAAACAAGTTTTCCACTGTACCATAATAATCCCTAAGTTTTCTTAGCTTTTTTTTTTTTTTTTTTTTTTTTTTTAAGAGTTTTATATTTTTTATTTTCAGTATACAAATAGAGCAAGGCAATACCTCCGCAGAGGCTCTCAAATAATCCACACCTGGGGTGCCAGGGGCTCCCTGGATAGGAATGTTAGAATAAAAAAATGATTATAAATAATTTGGTATCTAAAGATAAGTAATATATGATCTAATTATAGGTAATTATGATCTAATTATAAGTAAATATATAATTCAATTATAAGTATTATATGATCTAATTATAAGTAATATATGATCTAATTATAAGTATTATATGATCTAATCAATAATTTAACAAGGAATCTAATTATAAGTTACTGCATGATATAATCGACAAGAGCTTGTAGGGGGCCTACATCACAAAACAGTTCATCACACCACCCCCTACAAACTAGTACAGTAGTGAGCCAATACCCACTTGTACTTCATTACATATACATGAGCAGTATATACATTGATAAATGTTACATATACATAAAAATAGTTATAAAGAAAAAGAAAGTTAAATAATGTATACTGTATAATGCTAATAATTGATATTTGTAATATATGTAACCTTATATATTCAAACAAGTTTTCCACTGTACCATTAATTAATCCCCTAAGTTTTCTTAGCTATTATCATTCACATTGCCTCATGGCTATGGTCACCCCTTTGTGTTAAAGTCAATATAAGTGGTTTCTTTGTACTTTGGACATCAAAGGATGACACCTGCAATGTTTCCTTTTGTTTAAGTAACACTAGTGGCAACATATGCCTAATATGTTTATGTAAAGCATTATTTTATGGCCATCCAATAGATAACTTTTAAGATATGTAATATATTAATAGATACTCTGAGAAAGATAAGTGATATTAAGATAATCTGAGAAAACCAGATAACAAAGAGAAACTGAGACTAAGCCATGCATGTATTAAGGGACAGAACTTCAGTTAATGGCAGTTTCAGCTTTATTTTCAAAATTACAGAATTCAGGAAAATTGAAACTTGCATATAGTTTAAAATTTGAATAAATACATGTAATTGTCCAAGTATTTTTTTTTCAACTCATCACTAGATATATTTATCTGATCTCCCATGAAAATACTATATAGTACACTCATACAAATCATAGGAAGATGGGTGTTATTTAAGGACATATTCCTTGTAGATAGAAAATCTTGTAGGCATTACGTAAAGGGAAATGGTGGGGGGGGGGGGGGGGTGTTATGTCACAATATTGGTATCTTTACTTATCTAGAGTGATTCTTTTATACATCTTTGTCAAATTTCATGTAGAGTCTTTGAATCCTTTATCATATCATTTAATAATATCATATTATTTCAGCTTTACTGGGAAGAAAAGTTGATGAAATTTCAAAACAGATGGAAATTCAGAGGAGAGAACAAGAGAGGAATTTCAGACTTGTGTACAACTGACCATTGTGTTTTAGCATGCAGCTGACTGTTCCATACTGTGCGGAATACAAGTTATCGTTAAATGTTTTGTGTTCTGATCTCACTGGGTGTATGAGCAGGATATTCCTTTTTGAACACAACTGACCATTGGAACTGATGATTTGGAATAAAACTGGTCATTTTATACTGTTTTATTAGAAATACAACTGGCTGTTGTACATGTATAATGTTTGACAAACAAATGTTCATTATCGTGTGTGTATACTGTTTGGCATGATCCCATTTGATCTTTGAAATAGAAAGTTCAACTCCATTCTTGTGGAAAAATCCAAACTCCATACATGTTGAACAATATTCTAACTGTTAACAATGAAGTATTGGATTGTGAATACATACATGAAGAACTGTTAATAATAAACTATTGGGTTAGACTTTCAGAGATGAATTAGAGAAGTGAAATACCATTTTATGGCTAGAATACTCTCATAACAACCGTATTTCTCTCTGTGTAAATCTGTGTAAAATGTGGACTTAAATCGCCAGATGCTTGATCATGTTTTGTATAGAAGTATTGATAATACAAAAAAAATTTGCTAATCTTTTTCAGCTTTATTTATTTTTTTGAATCCATAATGATTCAAATGATAATTTTCTTGATAAAAAAAACGGGGTGAATTTGGACATTTCATTCAATTTTTTTTTAAGATCTTGACAGTTATGAATATAAATTTAACATTTTAAAAGACTTGACACTAATGCTTGTATGTGTAGTTCTTAGGGCGACAACCTCTTATAAAAACGTGACTGCTTTTGTTGTTTCTCAAGAAAATTAATATCTCTTACAATCAGTATTAATGGAACTAAAAAATATAACTTATGGGTTAGGCCTATATCTGCAGTATTTGAAGTTATATCTTCTTATGATAATACCTCCTACTTATGTTAATTAGAGTGCACACACATACATACATGGGAACAAAGGTTATCGATAATGAGTTCTCAAACACTGTATCAGCTGACGAAACTTCGTTACTACGACAACAGTCGGTTGAGTAGTCTGCACGTGAACTTTGACGGATTTAGACTGCCCTTGACATTCAGGGTGTATATAAACAAAGGGAGACTGCGCGTCGATGTTATTGGGGATAGGATCTTTGAAATGACAGGTAGGTAAAAAAATAAGTAAGAGTGTTTTATGCGGGGACATATCCGCGACATTACCTGTTTGAATGAGAATACTAGAGTGATGCTGACGTTTGGCAGCGCAGAACTCGGATCGATATTTGTCATTGATTTCTGTTTCATGTGCGCGTTATATATCTAGAAAAGAAAGTCTGTGAACAACTACATGTAACTGGTCAGGGAATATACTGGAGTACTGCGTATCTTTTATATAGTGTCTTTTTCTTCGATGTAATTTAATGAGGTTTTGCACAGATTATGCATAATATTTTAATACACGTTTTCACGATCGCCTTGCGGCAGTACTATCGCCAACAGCCGGAAAATGCATTTTTCAAAATTAACAGAATGCAGCCACGTAATTTTAGAATTATTATTTCCCTTTTTTAATACTTATTTTTAATACCTATTATTAATAGAATATTGGCCAAGGAGATCGTCCTAGTTATAAAAAATAGTTTTGAAGATAACTGGTTTCTAGTTATATGTGTCACATACTTGAAGTTTGGGATCAAACTGAGGTTTGGGGGATACTAGCTATCTGACACACAAGTTATCTGACGTTGAGTCACTAAGTAAGAACTGGATTTTGACACGAAGGTACTATAATTATGCAATAAGCGATAAAGTACATTGAATTTTTGAGACAAACATCTCCGTATGCATTCCCCTTTAGATGACAGAAACCAGTATTTTACTTTACTAAGCCAATGATCATTAAAATCAAAACAAACATTATTTGGATTTAATCTAGATTAATTTTATCAGGTGACCCTGAAACTAGTGCTTGATTCGGACCTAGATGTTTACATTTTCGATGTTTTCGCCCTCGATATATTTACAAACTGTACTCTGTAGTGATAACATCTCCTTTTGAAGGAACAATGTGCGAATGCAATTACATTTATTTGAAAATTCTGGCAGAAATGAAAGTAAATATGAAACATTTCTAAAAATACATGAGAGTATGAACTGCGACGCTTCACGCCGGTCTACTTTTTATAAAGCTCTGTGTAACTATGGTACCGCTATACAATTACGCGCTTCATGAAAAGTACACCGGCGGGTAACCTGGTAGTTCACATTCGTGTATTTCCAAAAATGAAATTTCTATTTTGGGGAAGATGCAGGACATTTTTTTTTTTTTTTATGTCCTTATGAAGAGTTCTTGTACGGCGTGGGTAGTGAGTTATATCACCTTCAGTCTTTGAAACGTTCCACATCACCATTTTTCCGTGCGCTTATAGTTCGCTGTTCTTCGTTCAACAGCTCGCGGTCACCATACACAGCGTTAATCATGCGTTCAGCGTCTTGGCATCGCCATTCGGAGGGTCGATTTTCATATATGTAGAGAAGCAAAAATGAAAGTTTGTCAAACACATGGTTGATAAATATGATAACCGTTGACAGTTAGGTTTTCAGTATTAAGCGAGAATTACATTTATTAGATGTAAGCTATTTTGATCGATCTCGTAAGTCCCAAACAGAATACAATGCAAGAGTTGGGCAAACACAGGTCCCTGGACACACCAAAGGTTGGATCAGGTGCCTAGGAGGAGTAAGCATACCATGTCGACCGGTCACACCTGCCATGAGCCCATTGTATTGATCAGGTAAACGGAGTAATCCGTAGTCTAAATCAGTGTATGCATAACGGCTTAGCAATAGCTATGAAACACGTCAGACAGCATTTGACCCAAAGGCAGATTGTATGGACAAACTAGATCGTTATAACGACCACAGAATTTGCAAAATGCCATCGAGACTGTCAAAATCCTTGCAACAACAACTTTGTTAGTACCTTGCCTCGAATCAAAAACTGGTCTTGCGTATCGACTAAGTTGAGAGACATACACACCATATGCATGTGATAACAGAAAATATATATTTTTAGGAAGTTGACGATGGAGAAGCTCAAATCGTCCAGTTTGTCGTTAAGTTGAGTGAGGTGCTAGTTTGCCGTTAATGTCTATTTTCAATAAAATATCCAAATACGAAACAGGTATGGATGACTGTGGTGTTCTTTATTTCTAATTCACTTGAATATATCAAATCGACATATGATTGAAAATTATTATTATTACATGTAGATAAAACGTCGTAGATACATGCATGTCGAATTAAGAGCCACCGCTAGAATTTTTTCATTCTCATGTAGAAGCTTTTGAATAAATTCTGCCTCGCAAGATTATAAAAATAGGTCAGCTAACAAAGGAGTATAGTTCGTGCCCATGGGAATTCCAACAGTCTGTTTGACGACCTGGTCACCAAAAACTACAAAAATACCAGTCTGTCAATGCTTTATTTCATGATCTTCAGAGTACTTGTGTGTAGAATCAGGGTGGAGTTTAACAAAGTAAATTTTAGAATAATTGATCACTAGATATGAATATTTCCTTTAACCATTTGTGTTGAAGAATCAACTGTTTATAATGTTAAAAAGTCTAATCTTTAATCTATCATGAGGAATGGTCTTGATTAAATGTCAAAGAATTAACAACACACAGTTTATATACTACCACCTACACCTAAGTGCCAAAAATTAGTCATTCTTAAGATTTATTTAGGATTCGAACTCCTTTGACGTAAAATGTCTCCGATTCCTATTGGTAGTGTAAGATATTTGGTTCCTATAACTGGATTTTGCTGTTTCTTTCCAGGAATGTATCGTTTTATGCGGTCTTACGTGGGTCCAGTGAGAGGCGTGATTCTAGATTGGAGCGGGACCACTGCTGACAAGTATGTCCTGGCGCCCGCCGTCGTCTTCTGCGAGGTGTTCCAGAAACACAAAGTCCCGATCACCATGCAAGAAGCCAGGTTACCTATGGGGCTTCGTAAAGATCTTCATATCAAGAAAATCACGGAAGACCCTGACGTTAGAAAGAGATGGGCAAAAGTTTATGGGAAGGAACCAGACCAGGGAGACGTAGACAATATGTTCAATGACTTCGTGCCGATGCAGCTGAGTTGTCTTCGAAAATACACTGATCTTATTCCGGGGACAACAGAGGCGGTGAATATTTTGAAGAAAGAGTTTGGGTGTAAAATCGGTAGTACTACGGGTTTTATGCGTTCCATGGTAGATATCTTAGTGGAGGATGCCAACAAACAAGGTTACTACCCAGATGTAACCGTAGCTGGTGATGAAGTTGCTCATGGCGCCAGACCAAAGCCATTCATGGTTTACAAGAACATGGACCTTTTGGATATACACCCAATCCAAGCCGTCGTTAAGGTAGATGATACGATATCGGGAGTTGGAGAGGCGCTGGAGGCGGGGTGCTGGGGAGTAGGCGTGGCTAAATACAGTAATTACATGGGCGTTGATAGTTTCGAAGAGGCAGCTGCGCTCACCAAAGAGGAGGAAGCCATTCGGTGCCAAAAGTGTAGCGAAATGCTCCGGCAAACTGGGGCACATTTCGTCATAGATAGCATCAAAGACTTGCCGGAAGTGGTTGAAGATATTAACAAGAGGTTGGCTAGAGGAGAAAGGCCATAGACGTGTTTAATATGTCTATAACGTTCCTTTACATTTGATACATGATGCAATGAATTTTGTCCAATATGATGTCATTGCAGCCTGAAGTTTCCAGGCAACGAAGTATACACTCAATATTGTCTTCTGTTTTGTCATACCCGATCTGTGTCCCCATGGTGTACACTAGAGCTCCCTCGTTTAAAGTAACCGTATGTTCCTGCTGAAACGAGAGATATATAATGCAACATCCTACATTCCCATTCATACAATCATACATGTATCACATTAAAATTCATACAGTATCTCCTTTTTATTTTTTTTTTTATTTTAAAAACACTAGGGTCATGCCAATTTGTAATCTAGTTCGTCGGATTTGCAACTATATTTCTTGTATTTGCTCGCCTCATCGTTTTGTTGTTGTTGAAAATTCGAAGAACTGTTTTACAAATTGGTGTGCCTTAGTCTCTGTAATCTATATATTTGCATGAAATACTAGTATGTATTGTTTGACGAGAGCAAATCATACCACTAGTTTTTCCCGAGTTATCGGTGATAGCCCCGCGACGCATTACGTCAAACCCTGTCATTTTCACCAGATCGGGGCAAATGGCTTCAGGAATTACGGGTGGCAAGACATTTACACCGGGACTAACTAGATAATAAGAAAAACAAAAACCCGCAAAAATCATTCATTGTACTGTTCAATTGTTTTGATAACATGCATTTTCCAAAGTTCAAAACTTACTAATTTCACACCCAAAGTCCAGTTTTTGTAAGCATTGTGCTATTTTCCACGTGAGGTCGTTGCCTACCTCTCCATACAAACAAAGCTCGGTTGCACTAGTGAGGTTAGCGGACATGTTGTCTATTGTGTTATTGGTAGGCGGATCAAAATTATTGTATTCTATAGGTGTGCTGTTGGACCAAATCATGTTTTGGATGTTGCCCGGATCATTGAATATTCCCAGCCATATTGCTGTGTGCTGACTACATGAACACATTAAACAGAATCACTAGTATGTTTGAGCAAATGACAACTGTTTGGAAATTGAAAACATTCTTTTGATATTGATTTAAAAGTACGGAGTTATTACATGTATAACTACCAAATGAACTTGCCTGATTTTAAAATTTTCTGTCAAAAATGCATTTGTGTCTTGACTTCGGATAGACATCAGGGTCATTCCATATTTCCTGCAGCAGAAATGGGCTTCATCCCGCGTCATCAAGTAGTTCTTGAAGATGAAGTAATTTGTCTCGGCTGGAAATAAAGATTCATGTTAGAGTCAAATTGATATTTACCGTATTCTGCGCGTTAGTTAAGTGTGAAATAAGAAGATTTGGATTCTCGCACTTGGACTTCTCCAAAGGCATTCTAGTGTAGCGATCTTGAGAAAAACCTCTCTCCTCTTCTCGGATTTTGTAGCTCGAGCCGAGTGCAATCTCTCAGTCCGTAAATTTTTAACATTTTCGACTTCTCCAGAACCACGAGAACATGAATTTCAACCAAATTTAAATATTACCACAAAACATCCTTGGGAAAGGGAATTTAAAGATCACAGTTTTTTAAAGGAAGATGATTAAGAAATAGTGGGGGATATGGTGGCATCTTTCAAAAATCTACCCCAGACCAATGAACCAGAAAAGACAAAACTTAATAATTTGTACAAATTAAGGTCTCCAAGGGTAGGGGGGGGGCACAGTTTTACATGAGTATATTATATAGGAAATATCTTCAGAATTTTCTTCGCAAGACCAGCAGGGCCATGATGTATAGCATTAGATATGAGACTGATCACTGTTCGTTATCTTCACCTTTTCGTTAAAGAAAGAAAACACCTGATGAAGCAGGGCCAAGGCGATTCAAGTGAGAGTAATGGCCCATGGGCCTCTCTTATTATTCATTATATAAGGAACCTGTAAATTTCTCCCCAGTATTTGGTTTACAGACGCACATGCAATCGCTAATCTACATGTACCGGTACATTGCCGGGTCCCTTTTCCACCAAGAAAGTGTGAGGGCAGCGGAGCGAATGTACGTGAGTACAGGATGAGATTCGTCGAGGCTAAATATTTGAACTAGTCGCCTCTTGAAGCGACCAGTCCTAATATTTAGCCCCGACGAATCTCACTGACATTAGGTATAGAAGAGAAAAGGTGGAGGGGCAAAAAATAGTATCAGGTCACCAACGCACTTTCGCTTTCTTGACTACGCAGCTTCGCTCCATCTCTCTCGCTATCAATTACCCATATAAGGAAGTTTCGATAAATACGGAGGTAAATGGCCAGATTATTATAAAAGTGCTTTTATTTGGGCTAAACTAATATTTGAATAAGATTAAATTACTGTCCATATATAGTTTGGGAAAAGTTTGTTTGCAGGTCATTGTGTTTGTATGATATTAATTATATTCGCCATTTGTAGGGTAATTTAATGATCATGCATAGGTAATAGGTGAAACTATTAAAATCAGTTTTGCTCAGCCACCTTCATCGGGGGCAGATGCGGATTTTTTTTTTAAAAACGGGGGATCTACCATTAATATCGGATTTTAAAAGGGGAGTTCCACCCTCAAAATGTGTGTACTTTTTTAGCAAAATTTTCTGACGAAAGTAGGAGTTCCGACCCTCAGGATCCACCACTGTTTACGTTGAGGCTCCTTCGCCCTCAAAATTTTGCATTAATGATACGTCGCCATCACTCGTTCACTTGACCCCTTTACACAAGAAGTCATTGTAAATGCGAAGGACTTGGTGTCTTAATTGATCACATCACTACAGGAATGAATATGAAAGTCTTATCTGATTTTTCCGCAGTCTAATTCTTTTCACATTTTCGGTTTCTTCTCAAAAATCACTGATTCAAACTTACAACACTCAACTTTGTTCACATGAAGGACAGCGTCTTTCTCAAACGTAACTACTCGGCTATTCCCGTAACCGAAAATGAACCTCTCTATTTACCGGTTACGGAAATTGACGAGCGTGATCCGATTGCGTCTTTCTAAGGGGAGATAAGCAAGACTAAGGGGAGATAAGCAAGAAAAAGAGCAATAGCGTGCTGAAGATTTTAAGTAATTTTAATGATGAATTAAGTTTGTGGAGTCCCGAGGCCAGAGTGGAGCTTCAAAAAGGGTTCAAATATATAGAGGAATTCTTCTAAAAATCTTCTCAAGAACCATTAAGAGGGTTCGATATTTCAAATTTATAGGTAGGCGTCGTTCTTAATGAAGGAATAAATGCCTAGGATATATGTATTATAGCATATTCTCAATAACAATGCTTGACATCGGATTATGGTATTATGGGAGAAATACATGTATAAACAATCTCATTTAAGGAATGAAACCAACTTTGACCTATCCCAAGGCCGTAACCAAAAATTTCCTTTGGGGGTGCACAAGACTAAAGCGAGGGTCTGGGGTCGCGTTAAGTCCCCAGGTGCATATGGTCTACAGGTCTAGAGTTGGCACCGATAGGGGTCTCGGGGGCGGAGCCCCGGAAGCTGAAAGTTTTCAGCATTTTCCTTGGGTCTGTGGGTCGCTTTAAAATCTAAAAGTAGCAGGGGTTTTTTTTTCTTTAACTTGTCAAAATTTCGGGGGTCTCGTAAAGCAAGTTTAATAAGGGAGAAAATGGATAATTAGTTAATTACGTTTGTAATCCAATACCAAGAGCTCGGACCGTTCAACGGCAATTAAGGCTTTATATGAATAAGGAAAAATCGAGACAGACCGGAACTTCTTTCGAAGGATCACTGTTTGCTCCATATCCGGTCATTTGATTTTTCTCCTGATTTCACGAGAAATTCAGATGATTAAACCTACAAAATAGAGTATCTTTCTGCCAATTCACCCAACAATGGCACCCACTTCCTTCCCGCTGTGTAACTTAGGAGGCATTGCATTAGAGGATATAATCTATAGATCCACATATTAATTGGATGGACCGAGATACTTCATTCTGTGTCAAACAATTAACTATCGAATGTACGAGTATAGATTCTTTTGACACACGGAAATATAATAAAATTCATATGAATATAACTTATAAGGTAATTCAAGATCACTCGCTTTATACCAAATTAATGACTTTGAAATTCCACCAGAGAAGCGATACATATAAATTATATACATTACATTATAACTAGCAATTAATTTCAAAATTTGTCTAAATTTGCTGCATAATCACTATGTATGGCAACATTTCCGTCTAATTTCCGTAAGATCGAATTTCCGCTTTTCCGTCAAATTTTTGGAAGTTATGACATAAAAATAAGGTATGGGTATCGGAAAATATAAGAAAGTGATTTTCGCAATTTTCCTCAGCAAAGTTTAGGAATAGGCATTTCATGTCTTATATCTTACTTTTATTTTGTAGAAAATTTTCGTTTATTATGTCGTTGATTCCCCCGAATCATTCAATTTTCCCAGAACCCACTCTAACGTTCAATTCATCAACTGTAAGTATGAAAGAATGATTGGCTCCATGATACACACGCTTCATAGATGAATAAAATACTCGTAAATTCAAGAAAGAAATTTTTTTTTGAAATTTACCTGAGGGTATGAATTGCGCCGCTCTACACCTGCACGTATAAACTGATTGAAATTTATTTCTTATTTTTACTCTCTAATTTCATTTCTGTCGGAGAATTTCCAGTCGTTAGATTTATCAAAATGCATACACACCATCCACATTCATGAGGAAATGGCATTCATTTCAAGGTAAAAACATTGGAAATTCAAATAATAGGTGGCGCGTATCCCTTTTTTTTTTTTTTTCTTTTTTTTTTCTTTATTAATTTTATTTATTTATCTATTTATTTATTTAATTTGTGTGTGTGTGTGTTGTGGTGTGTGTGTGTGTGTGTGTGTGTGTGTGTGTGTGTGTGTGTGTGTGTGTGTGAATAAGAACAAAAATTCATACAAAATACAAAAAAATTTCGGGAGCTTCATCTTGTATAGCAAGTACATGTATTCGTCAAAAAGTTTGCCCACATTATCACATATCAGTTTAGTCCGCTTTTCTATCGTGAATGTTGGAATGTTGAGAAACGTATACATGTACACAATATACCTTACCTAGACTTGCGCCAAAAACCAGAATCACTTCCACACAGATATAGCTTAATATAGACATTCTGGACTGCATTTATTTTTACATAGCATAGCCATTACAGTTCTTTATATACTTGCACGACATGTAAATTAATTTTCATGGTTGTTATTCTACCCCATGCTAGGAGAATTATAATTAAAGAGTTATTGAAAAAAAATGTGTTAATTTTACACAATACCACCTCTTGATAATTCCAGGAACTAATCAATATTCTTTAATCAGAATCATCACGTGAAATAAACATCACCAGAAAATGATTGCGAACCATACAGGAGTCTCCCCAGTCGACACGAAAAGATTATTTGCAACTTTGGTGTCCCGTTGTCTGGTGTGTTAGGGTTCCGTCAGGCTGTTCAACTTCATGGAGAATGATGTTTGTGCTGTCAATCGCATCACAAAAGAAAATATGTAAATGATTTAACTTACATATTAGGTGAAAACAATGAATCCTTCAGATGAACCATCGAAAATTCATTGCATGGTATCGCATCCATGTACTCTGGATTAGAACATAGGGTATACTCCCCAAATAATGTTCGATAGAATTTTGTAATAAAAAAAAATAAATATTTGTAAATGTTTTAATATTAAAACCCTTATTTACCGCCACATTTCCCCCATGAAATTATATAAAGGCAAAGATAACGAACAGTGATCAATCTAGCTAGTCCCAAATAGAATACAAAACAAGAGTTCGGCAAACACGGACCCCAGAACACACCAGAGCTGGGATCAGGTGCCTAGGAGGAGAAAGCATCCACTGTCGACCGGTCACATCCGCCGTGAGCTCACTGTCTTGATCAGTTAAACGGAGTAAATCAGTGTATGAAAAATGGCTTAAACATTGCTATAAAACATATCAGACAGCATTTGACCCAATGGCAGTTAAACGTGACTGTTGAAACCGCTGCATCAATATACTTGTTTGTAAGTAGCTTGCCTTGATTCAAATAAGAAATTAATATCTTGCATTTTTTCGGTTGATGCAGGTATCACCGAATTTTGGACCGTCTAAAATCTCTCACCCGAAAAAATAAAAGATTTATTTCTTATCGTCTAATTTTATATTACAACAACAAAATAATGATCATTAGACTTAAATTAGAGTCAAAACCACGAAATGTTAAACCCACAAAAATAAATGATTTTACAGTATTTAGTGGGGTTTAAGTATGGGAAAAGAGATATGTTAAAAGTGTAAAATGAAATATAAAATGGGGTGGTTAACAGCTCCTGGCTTCTCTCGTTCATGTGTCGAGGTGTACTAGAATCACTTCCAGTGTCGTATAATTTTGTTTGGGCACTACACAGTATTTTATTTCCCACCTGAAATCCATGTCCACAGATGATTAGAAATACAATCTATGTACTGTTCTTGATGGTGGCGTACAACAATCCAGCACTAGGGACAGAACAGTGCGGGGTGATCCCAATTCTACACATGGACGCAGCAAACAAAATTTGGAATTTCCTGAAGGTCAACGACAGACAGATAAAGGTATGTATGTCGGCAGATTTGAATCACTCTCTGTACTAAGGTTTAAATGGTGCCAACTGAACATTCGATAACATGCATATACATGTACAAGGCTTTGATGTAGGTCGTTGTGGTACATGCACGTGGTATGTGCAGTACGCATCCTTCGTGAAAAGAAAAACTTTATGTCTTCAGGAAGAATATTCAAGAATAATACATGAATAAATAATAAATGAAAGTATTACGAATGAGAGTTTGTAGACAGTGTTCGTATTTGTTGAGAAGGTTTAGGTTGTTTTGTAAGATTTTCTATTCAATTATACTTTTTAAAAAAGTAAACGAAATGTTGATTCTACTCAATTGGAAGTCAAACAGAAGACTTTATTGTAAACAAACCAAGGAACTTTATCTTGGTTTGTCATTATCTTAACATACATGTAGTTGAACCTTGACATATAGATAGGGCGGCTAACCTGGAAATTGAATCTGATAATTTTTCATCCAATCATAGGGAGTACATTTCTTTCTCAGGTGAATTCCCAGTGATATCTGTAAGATATAGCAGGTAGATTTACCAAGGATACAGGATCTAACGTCTTTGTCATTGCTTGTGCATTGCACCAGTGCTCTCTGGTCAAACTACTAACATCTTTATTATACGAAGCTAAGAGAGTTACATGTAGCATTCGCATGAATTCTTGCACAAAAAGATGCATCCCCTATATTCCATACGAGAGAGAAATTTTTGTACATCAAAGAAATGATTAAAAGTAACAAAAGGCCTACGGGTCTTAACGGTCACCTGAATATCATAGTCCATACCATTCTCTTGCACAGAGTTGTCGGTCCTTTCTCTCCCTTACATCGTAAGGGAGAGAAAGGACCGACAACTCTGAGCAAGAGAATGAGTCCATATATGGAGTATAAGCCTCACTATGGAATCTTTTGTCCACATGCTTATCATCTTTCAAAACATGCATACAATTCCTATTCAATTACACAAGAAGGATAAAAAATAATTGGAAGTTTGAAGCATATGATTCTGCACCTTTCAACAAATAAATCATAAGATTTCTATAAGATATAATGCATTTTCACTATATATGACTATATTAGCTTTCCCTGACCCAGCCATGACTTTTGCAAGTTAAATACAGAGCTTCATGAACATCATAACCATGAAATTAGTTTTTCTCAAATGTATATGAAAGATTTTTAATACATGTTCACTAAATGGTCAAATTGACTCCATCCTAGGGCCTGAACCAGACCCAGGGGCCATGAATTTTACAGCTTGTGGGTTTCATGGACATCATATATGATAACCATGCATTTGGTTTTTCTCCCACATGTGTGGGAGTACAGAAGAATTTTGAATATTTGGCATTTTTCGGCAGTTTTTGTCCCAACCCTAAAGCCTTCAGGTGCAAGAATTTCGAAATTTACAGATTATGACCCCATTGTCCCAAAGATATTTTATACCATATATATATTACAAAAATTGGAATAATAGTGACCAAGAAGAAGTAATCAATTTTTAGTACATTCAATCACTGACCATTTTTGGCCCCACTCTAATACCAATTAAAACCCCTACTCCTGGAATTATGAAATTTACAGTCTTGGTAATTTAAGACTACATGTATCTGCTCATTATAACTATATCCATTTAGTCTCAATTTTATATCAACAGCAAGAAGATGGCACATATAAATATTATATATCAAGTTTGGTTCCGCCCTGGAGCCAAACCCTCTTCCCAGGGGATCAAGAAATTTATAATTTTGGTAGAGGATTCTGCTCTATGTCACTATGAGTTTTTCTTACAAATGTGCGGTTGTAGGGAAGAAAACTTTTGAAAATTGATCACTTTTTGCCCCCACCTCTGAGGGGTAAAAGAGTCATGAAATTTAAAATGTATGTCCCCAATGTCCCAAAGATACTTTATACCAAATTTGAAAAGAATTGAAAAGGCAGTTAACAAGAAGTTTAAAAGTTCAATTAACCCACGACGGACAATGAAAGACGACGGACGACGATGAACGCAGGTCGATTGCAATAGATCACCTGAGTTTGAGTTTGAATTGTTTGAACCCTACACTGCAGTAAGTTTCAATTTTAAAACAAACTTGGATGTTCTATTTCAGAGTGACGTAATCATTGGTCTCGGAAGCCACGATCCCCGCGTTGCTATGGAAACAGCAATGCTATGGCTAGAAGGCTGGGCTGATATAGTCGTTTTCTCCGGGCGCTCTGGTAACTTGACGGCTGGTAAGTAGATTTCTGTTAGCTGACGGGGGAAAAAAAGAGGTCCATGCCACAGGCACTTGTTTCCGTAAATAAGATATGACGTCTTATTACGTGTACTAGTATACAGACGTCATATCTAATTTACAGAAACAATTGCCTGTGGTCCATGCACCATATAGCTCACATGAGACATTTTCCTTATCCAAGTCTTATAGGTTTAAGGCACTTGGAGTATAAACCTTTAACATGCTCTGTGTATAGACACTTACAAATCTACTAAACCACCATTTTTGTGGTTCTTGGTTCTTTGTTGACTTTGTAAACCTCTGTTAAGGCCTTAGCTCTAGGGGATCAAGATACACATATAAAGAGAGGAATTTCTGAATCATTCTGCCCGGGGGTAATGTTTTAAAAACAAACTTGAATCCAGTTTTCACTAAGCGGCCGCACAACTCTTCCCGGGTGACATCAAATTTCAGAATGTGGGCAAAGAGAAATAACTCTATGATTGAATTGTCGACCTGTATACACGCGTTAGCGCGAAAGTTGTGTTAGTGCGAAGGCGCGTTGCGTAAGGTTGTTTTTAGCGCGAATGCGCGTTGCGTAATGTGTTAGTGCAAAGGCGTGTTGTATAAAGTTGTGTTTGAAGTCACGCTTTTGCAAAATGGCCCTATCCGGACACCATAGTCAAATCCTGCATATATACGAGAAATTTGGCGATGCTTGATGTCTATATATCCAGGCGTTGAACGTCTCTAAATTTTGTATTGCGTGCTTTAAGAATATCATAGTCCCCAGAGTTTTGACGTCATGTGCCAAACCAAGAATAAGACCACCCAACAAATTATCATTTTTGTTTTCAATGCGAAATTAAATATGACATTTTTTTCTTGTCAGGACGATGGAACAAACCAGAGGCTGAAGTTTTCCGTGACATTGCGGTCTCCATGGGTGTACCTTCATGTAAAATATATACGGAAATTAGAAGTCGAAACACAGGTGAAAATATTCGCTTTTCATATGAGCTGCTGAAGACGAGATACCGAATTCCTCAACGAATAATACTGGTACAGAAACCACACATGGGCAGACGAACTGCCGCGACATTTTGGAAGCAGTGGCCGCAGCAATCGAACACACTTTCATTGGTTGTTAGGACGTTAAAGATATCCCTTGAACGTTATCCTACCGATGACGTCGGGGATCTGAGTGACGTAATTTCCGTTATGATGGGATATTTACAGCGTCTCCCCCTTTACTGTGAGCTTGGTTTTCAGACTTGTGTTCACATTCCTGATGATGTGTGGGAATCTTTTAAATTCTTGCAACAGACAAACATGTATAATTCATACTTTGTTTGATGGTCATGTATTTTAAATGTTTGTTCCCACAGCTCGCGTACGTGACTACTCGACTAAGTTTTCGACTAAGCTTATAGGTGCTTGAGCATGCGAACATCGTATTTTGTTTCTTTTTTTCATTAAAAGCAAATTTTATAAGAAAATTCACAAGTCGAATTTGGAGGGAACGGGTGGGATGGCCATGTTCGCAAGGGCGGTTATATTTTCTCATGCCATACTGTTCAGGCACTGAAAACTAATTCAAATGGATGCTGGAAAGCGCCCGGGGGGGGGGGGGGGGCAATTCGTAATTTTTATGGGTAGGAACGTGCCGCTGACATTGCAGACCCCCCACCCTTTCATATATTTTAGATTTGAGAATTGTATACCTTTTCATAGAATTTCTGGTCAAATGGTGACCTTCCCATATGACAAACAAGAACTGCCAAAGCTGGATCAAATTAGAAGGCCATCCATATAATTATTGAGTAAACATTAACCTTATCATATTATTCATGCTGATTTCCATACCTTGTCATAATCTGTTAGTTTGGAAAAAGGCTACCTATTCCAGCGGCACATCCTATCTATCGGATATAGTAAGTGGCCCCCCCCCCCCCCCCCCGAAGCGAAACGGTAAGAACAAACTAACAACTGAACCTTTATGACAAAAGGACGATTTTCGTCAACTTCCTATACTTTGTAGCAATATTCCATCATCACCTGCATATGATGTGTATGTCTCTCACTTATTCGATACGCAAGAGCTTGTTCTGCGTATGATCAGTTTTTGAATCGAGGCAGACTACTTACAAAAATTGTTGTTGCAGGGGTTAACAGTCACGTTTAAAGACTGCAACGATTTAGTTTGCCAGTATGGCGTGCCATTGGGTCAAATGCTGTCTGATGTGTTTCATCGCAAATGTTAAGCAGTTTTTTCATACACTGATTTGACTGCAGGTTTACTCCGTTTATCTGATCAAGACAATGAGCTCGCGGCGGTGTGACCAGTCGACAGCGGATGCCTACTCCTCCTAGGTGTGTCCAGAGGTCCGTGTTTGCCCAACTCTTGTTTTGTATTCTATTTGGGACTTACGAGATTGATCACTGTTTGTTATACTTGCCTTTAAGGATGTTGGTAGGCTGAGCTTTTGAGAACAACGCACGCAGGACGCTATCACTAATATATACTGGTTCAACACTGACCCCATCAGTGCAAACATATTACACATTTAAACTGACCCTGTCGAGTTGAAAATTTTTGTGTCAATTCAGATTTGAAAGGGTTGGTAGGACTATTTTTTGTGGCAAGGATTGATGAATGAAAAAGCATGATTTTAGAGTTTCTATTTCATCCGGTATAACCTCTATTTGTATACCCCTATTCGTATATTACAGTTTTAAATTTAATTATACAAGTAGATGAGACTTGGAAATAGTTCAAATATTGTTATTTATTAATTATGTTGAGGTATTTTTCCAAACAGAATACATATTCTTTAAAAATTTACTCGAAATTCTGTGCAAAAAATCTGTATTTTGGCCAATATTTTAAAAATTGACCGAAATCCTCTACTTTTCAAAGTTCCATTTTAAATTTTGAGACAAGACTCTGAATATTACGTGAATTTTAAGAAATTGACATCACTTCTAAAATGTATTTTTTTAACTCTGAAATTCGATATCATGAGTTTTTCCATATATCAAGTGCAAAAAGGTCATTATTTATTTCCATTACAAGTATTAAATCTTTTTTTATATCTGTATTGTAAGAAGACATATTATGTATTTATTTCATGCAATGATTGATTTGTATTCCTTATGTTTTGTTTACACCAACAGACGAATGGAGTTTAAATGAATAAATCTTGAGTGAATTTTAAGTGCAAAAAGGTCATGTTTAAAACACTGTAGCTCGAAAACAAGCATGAATATTTTTTTTTTTTTTGTTTTTTTTTTTTTTTTTTTTTTTTTTTTTTTTTTTTTTTGTTTTTTTTTTTTTTTTTTTTTGTTTTTTTGGTTTTTTTTTTTTTTTTTTTTTTTTTTTTGTTTTTTTTCCCCAATTTCTTCCTTTTTTTAATTTCCCGATTCTCTTTCACTGTAGAAAGTCAAAAATACACTCCCAAAAATGACATCATTAAGCCTCACCCTAGAACCTCTTTAATGCCACATCTTACCTGTTTACCTGATCTAGCTCTCAGTGACTAAATTTGAAAAAGGATATTCATGGACGTATTTCCGGTCTGACGAAGGAATCATGACGGCAGTTAAGGAATGAGTCAATGGAAGGGACCCTTACTTTTTCAGTTCTGTGCTGATGGCACTTGAACACCGTTGGTCTAAGTGCGTCACAGAAGAAGGGCAATTACATCGAAAAAGAAGTTTTAGAAGTGGATCTCAACCGAAAATAACTTAGGCTGGTCACTTACTGATTTGGTCTAAATTTGTGGTAATTCACCTTTAGCTGTTGAATTCTCAAAGTGGGGGGAAAATTGTCGAAGGGGCGTCAAATAAACAAACAAACAAAAACAAAACAAAAAAAGCAAAAATACCGCTTCTGGCGTATGTTGCAACTCAACACATCTAAAGTTTCTCCTTTACAGCAGTTGATATTTTTTATAAGGAGTAAAGACGGGCTTGGTAGAGCATTTACTAGATCCTGTGACGTATCCCATTAACCTCGGAATAAAAGACGCCATAGAGGCATCCATGTCTGCTTCATATTTTAATATTTTATCATAACGGCAAACTACCAACTCAACTTTACGATAAACTTCAGTTTCTCCATCATCTTCCCAAACTTTTGTATCAATATTCCATTATCACTAGCATATGGTGTTTATGTGTCTCATCTGATTCGATATACGAAAGCAGGTTCTGTGTATGATCAATTCTTAAAATGAGGTAGGTCATTGACAAATAAGTTGACGTTACAAGAGTTATAACGATCTCGTTTAAAGTCAGCATTTCAGAAATTCTACGGTCTTTATAATGATCCAATTTTGAAATACAACTTGTGATTAGGTCGAATGCAGTTTGAGATGTTTGAACATTCATTTCGTTACATACTGATTTTAACTAAGGGTTACTTCGTTTATCTGATCAAGATACATGTATAGAGTTAAAATGCATATTCTTCCTGAGCATTTGATCCCACCCTTGGTGTTCCTAAGGGTTTGTTTGCTCTACTCCCAGTTTTGTGTTTTCTGTGGTATTCATAAGATTGGTCATTCTTTGGTTTTATTTTTTTTCCGTCACTTTTTTGCAAGTATATACTCTGTCCCGAAGATAATTGGTCGATATATGTTCTAACATGAATTATAAACAATAATGATACAGCTGTGCGGGAGCTGTGCCATTCCGTGGAGTGTGTAAGGGACACAGACTCTTAACAGAATAGATATGGCACACGCCAAACCATCCTTCGAGAAATCAAAGATTCCTCACTTGAACAAATCTGAAAAGTCACATTTACCCAAAGTAAAGAATGCAAAATGTCCCTAAAATATATTTTTTCGGACATCGTGTGCTCCATTTCTGAATTTTGGCAAAAACTGTAAAACTTGGGATATTTTGATGGATTGGTAATGTCGCTAGACGAAATTTCAATGTCAAAGCCTGGGAAAATATATATTTATAAATTGTCTAACGTGAGTGTAACCTTTGTGAACTTGCTTACGTAAGTAAAGACAATTTTAATGTGAATATGATGGGATCCACCTAATACGCAGAGACGTTCACGTATCCATGGAAACCGTTCTTTTAAAAAAGAAAAACAAATTCACAAGATTTTTCCTTTGACTTTCTTTCACCTTACGTTAACAGAGGTACGTATCCACATTCACAAGTCAAGTTACCCCGCACTTAGTACGAGTAACGAATCTATATCCCTTGACTTGTGAAGATGGAGTTTTGATAAAGTTTTGGAATCCATTATAGGTACGGTAACTCATATTTATCCGTCACATCATAGATAGCTGCACAAGATTCATCACTACGGCATCAGAGGCATTTAATACGCACAATTTGATCAGGGACTTTCTACATGGTAGATAACAGAGAGTGGTCCTAGACGGTTCCACCTCAAGGACAGCACCTGTAGAATCCGGAGTGCCCCAGGGGAGTATCCTCGACCCATTACTTTTCCTGCTATTTATAAACGATCTGCCAGAGTATGTATCAAATTCAGCAGTAGGATTGTATACTGTACAGGGAGATTACATCAGACAAGAAATTTTGATCTTAGTCGTAAGATTGTTTTGAAAAGGGCCACAGCTGAACATGTCATTATATAATTGAAAATGAGGATCTAAGACCACTCATTTTAAAAGGTCCTAATAAATTCAGAGAATCTCGGTCTTCAAGTTCAAATGACGACAGGACTTCACCTATATATTATGAATTCCGTCAAAGATTATGCCAGACAATGGGCTACATACGAAAATGACGAACTTAATTAATACCTCGTCAGAATGGATAAAAAGAAAAGAGGAGTACTAAAATCCCGTATCAGACACATGAAACCGAAAGTTCATACCATCAATCCTTGTGTATTTTGTAAACCAGAAGTGAAAAAAGAAGAGGAATTGTGTTTTGGTTCCAACTGACATTGCTTGTAACAATACTGTCTTTGTATAGCTCATTACTACAACTGTGTCTTAAACGATCTTGAAATCATATATGTCAACTAAGTATTTACTGGTTCTGATCAATTTTATCTCATTGGTGTAAAGATGTTACCTATCTATTATTGAACCCTATTCAGTTGATAAATTTTGTGCCAATTAAAATTTTAAAAGGGTTTGGTAGGAACTACATTTGTATATTTTGTGGCGGAGGGATTGATTAATCGAACAGTTAAAAAATTTGCATGATTTTACAGTTTCTATTTCATCCAATCAACCTCTATTTTTATACCCCTAAAGGTATATTTCAGTTTTAAAATTCACGATGCAAGTTACAAGTAGCTGGGACTTAGAACTAGAAATAATGTAATTCATTAATTAGGTTAGTGTATTTTCCCCAAACAGAACACGTTTCTTGAAATGTCGAATTTAGTTTACTTAAAAATCTATCTGAAATTTCAAATATTTTGGCCATAATGAAAAAAAATTGATCCTACACCCCCCCCCCCCCCCCCCCCCCGTTTTTATAAACTTTGAAATTCGATATCATGAGTTTTTCTGTATATTTAGTGTAATTAAAAGGTCACATTTAAAACATTTGTATAGCTAAAAAAACAAGCATGATAACCCCAGTTTTTCTTTTTTGATTTCCAGTTCTCCTTCAACGTAGAAATCAAAAATACACTTCCTAAAAAAAAAAAAAATTACATTAATGTCAAACTCAGGTGCGAACCTCTTTTAACACATCAAGTGTAACGCATAATTCCTGCATACTCTATGTTATTATTGTTCTAATTTGAAGGATGCTGCGCCTTTATGTACAATCTATGCTAATCACCATGCACTGACTGTGCTCTCTTCTGATTGCATGTATATAAATTATTTTTATTTTGTGCCTTGGCTAACGCCATATATAGTGGTTCTTGCCAATAAAGAAATTGGATTAGAATAGAATTAGGACCCATGTGATGCATCATTAGGAACTGGTGAGTTTAATTGCCTTCAAGTATCAAATTTGATAATCAAGACTATATCTATTAATTATTATCAATTTTTTTTTATCTAAGTACTCTCAGTACTTTGATGGATTTTCTAATTTGTGGCTGCTAGCTACTCTGTCTGGTATCTACGCACAGGATATTTTTAGATACACTGTGTATTACAGTATATCTATATAAAATAAATAGGCGACAAGTGGGTAGTAAGTGACTCTGTTCTTTGTAAAGTACTCGGCCATCCTCGGAACAAGGTTCCGGAATCAGCCGAGGTTGGCCGGGTCAGAAATCGCCTTCTCCGGAAAAGGCCGAGTGATGTTGCGATTGGGGTCAGAGACCAGACAAAAAACACAGAGAACCAGTTTAATACCAATAGGGAGTTTCCAAAACACGCTTGATTCACAGGTAAATTAATCTTTTTTTAAAAAAAAAGATCTCATATGCTCGGTGCTGACATTGCATGAGCCCTTAAAATGATAATCATGGTACCGATTTCTGAGTTTTTACACAGATATTTCAATTAATACCTTTGAAGTTTTCATTGTTTCTGTTTCATTTCGTAATGTTTACATACACGGTGTAGGTCGCCATCGCGCGATATTTTGTGCCAAAATTAGAAATTATGTCATAAGTTTGTAAACGCCTTGTTAATGATTAGCGTAGTTGTGAGAGGTGAATGCTTAGAAATAAAAAAAAAAAAAAAAGAAAGAAAAAGGATGAAGAAGAGTATGAATTGCAGATTTTCCAATAAATTTTTTTTCGTGCATTTGACTCAATAAAAATTTCAAGAGGCAATGATGGGAAGGCAACCTCTTAAAAAGTGGAAACCAGTTCAATCTGTATTCAAGGTAAGAGTATTTGTAACTGGAGAGTTCCCAGAGAGACTGTTACATCCATCATTCTTATCTATATTGTAAGATAATTATCTTCATTGAATTTTTCACTATACAAAGGCATGTGTCACATTTTAATGTTTTGGATTCATTTCGGTTCCCACAATGTAATATTCTAGTTCCCACCTGTAATATTCTAGTTCCCACACTGTAATATTCTAGTTCCCACCTGGACTTGGCGTCTACGTGGATCTAGTTAGAATATTTTAACTGTGACTCGGTCCCCTCATCACAGTTAGAAATCCTTCCCTATACTCGCAATGTAGCAAATCGGAGTGGATCCACTCCGAAATGAATTTCACAGCTATTAGATAGAATGAGCATAAAATTAGATCTTATTCATTAGTAACAAACCTTTTCTGATAGATCTATTTGTAAATCCTTTAAATGAAGAAAATCCCAAGAAAAATGTGTCCGCTAGATTGTTTGAAATTTCACGATTCAAATTTGACGCCATTTTGCCGGAAGTGTGGGAATCTGTCAGCATGACAATTTATTTGAAATCTTTAATTACAATGCAAATATCACTAACAACAGTGGTTTAAATTCAGTTTGCAGGTATTTATAACATTTCTATCTCATTTTATAGCCCATGCTGCCCTTATTTACAAATTTCGTTTTGCTACGAAGTGAGTATAGGGGTGGAATTCTATCGTTAAATCGGGTCCGGAGGACATCTGTCATTTTAACGATAGAACGTTCTATCTAACGTGGATCATGTCAACTGATGTCGGTTTGACTGTTCATGAGTTCGAGTTCTGCATGCTTGTTCTAGTCATGAGTTCAAACCCTGCTTCAGACTTTGTCAAATGCTTTGCATTTAGAAGTGAGATTCCTTGAGTGCCATGTATAAGTCTAAATTCTATGACATCTCAATATGAATGAAAAATTCCAAAAAGGATGTATGACAAATATAACGACTGATCAGGGCTGTTGCAACATATTTTGGGACAGGCGCCGGTGTCGCATAATATACGTTCCGGGCGGTTAAGTGTTCCGGCCGGAACGCTAGATACCTATGATATTCGTTCCGGCCTATCATAGACGTTCCGGCCCACGTAAAATTGGTTCCGTCATAATATTGGTTCCGCCCTATAATTTTTAAGATTTTGAAATATGAAATGTTTACGAACATGTCTACTTCTTTAGTTACTTTTATTGGGTTAAACAATAATTAATTACTAATATGATTATGGCCAAATTTAAACATTTATGTCTGTTTACTAACTGTCAGAACAACACCTGTAATTGCTGAGTTTAGATCTCCAATTCAAAGGACGATATATGTATAATTATCCTGCTTTTCAGAGCAGGAGGTGTGAAGTTTGTTAACTGGGGTGTGTGGGACCCCTTCCATCCATGGAACACTCATACAAGCAAATTACTAAGCTATCAGCTGATTAGGTGGTTTTATGATGTATTTATGATACCGCAGTACATGCTAATTTTAATTCACTAAAAATCTGTAGGTTTGTTTCAGTCAATCATTAATGTTTTGTAAGTACCTTAATAATAACACATATCAATGTAACTGACATGTGAAAACGAGTTTATCAGAATTATTTCAAAAGTTATGAAAATTTTGAATATTCTCATTCAGACCAGGCCGGAACCATTTGTAACAGTTAAAACCGGAACGTTTAGGATATCATAAAGGTTCCGGTCGGAACGTTAAAAACCCGGAACCTTTATTATGCGACACCGGGTCCCTTGAGATTGAGAAAATTGCTGTCATTTTGAATCAAACTGGAAAATTTTCGAGGAAATGAATTTTAACATAGAAATGGAATTTTTCTTAATATCGTGATCAAAAAGCAATAAGTAACTCCGGGAAATAAATGGCTCATGAATATTTTTATGATATAAAGAACATATGTCATGAAACATTTTGATGGAGACAACGTGTCAGTTACATTAACACAATCATTTGTGTTTTTCTTATTTATTTAACATTGAGGGTTGCCGTTGGTTGAATTGGGAATTTTCACTAGCTTGCAAATTTGGAGATTGGATTTGGAATGGGGCCGAATATCGGACCCAAGTCAGGTCGATTGACGACCCTGCTGATGTTGGATTTCATCTATAAAACTCAGCTGGTGACAAAGTTACACAGTGATCATACAGTGTTTACTGATTTAGGGTTCTGTTGCATTCACTCATACATGTATATTGGCCCATGCAAACCAAGGAAATCATACCTTGAGAGTCTAACTATCAATGGGCTTTCAATGCTAATTGTGACCCACATTTTCAAGATAATTGACCAGGTTGAAGTTTTTGGATTTATCGCTTTTCCAACAGGCACTTGTTATTAGAATAATGTGTTCTTTAAATAAATGGAATTGATCCAGAGGTAAACGATCAAGGACATTCTAACTGCTGATGAAAAATTCTCGTTTTGCAATTTCAGTTCTATAGTTTAAACTTTCACTCGCCAATGAACCCAGATATGGCATTTATTTGCAGTTTTAACTGTTTTAAAACTGGACATACTCAGATAAATTTATTATCATACTAGGTGAAATGTAGTGTATGACTAGTTGAATTAACATGTTAAAAACAAGAAGTTTGTGCTGTATTTAATGTATTGTCTTATCCACTCTTGATCTATGTAAACCACCAATCTTGCATTTGTAAACGATATTGAACAATGTGTTTTAAATTTTGGTGAACAAAATAATTTTTACAAGTATGGTTACTGATTTTAATTGAGTTATTACTGTTCTAAGCCATTTGATTATAACAGGCAAAGTGAGAAGTATACTGCATAGACAATACACGATTTAGAAAGCAGTCCCTTATGGTTGAGGCCCTATCATCTTGAATATAGAGGGACTACGATTACATGTCTGCAATTGTTGCAATAAAATATCATAATATATGGACAGAAATCAAATCTCTTAATTACATTGTGTTTTAAAATTCCACAATATAAAGTAACGGTAGTATAAATGTTACTGTGGTGTAGAGAGCTCATGTAAAAAAAATTCTAAGAGAGAGATTTGCTTACTTAGTAGTTTTGTTTTTGAAATAGACATGTTCATAGGATGTACACAATGATATAGATTGCATTCTGATTAGACAATTGTATACAGAAGGTCCCACTTACTCTAATAGCCAATTTGTCAGGGGAAAACTATTAGATTAACCAAATATCTGATTAACAAAATGCTCAATTGACCAAACTAGTGGACTTTGTATACCCCTTACACCTCTATTTGTAGACTTTATATAAGGTGTTTAGTGTTTCATACCGCAATTCTTCATATCAGTATCGCAGCGGACTATATCATCAGTAGTATTACATTTTTTTCATTAGAGTTTTAGTTTTTTCTGTCCAGATTGATTTATTATCGTCCACAGGGTCAATCGGAGAGCATTGAAAAATGATATCTCACCTGTGTAGTTGTTCTATCAGTATATATAATGAAATGGTTGGCAAAAAGGTGTCAAGTTGTTAGGATTGAGATTGATTGTGTATATGTCAGCTAATACTCTTCTAATATTAGTATATCCGAATTTTGAAATTTTGCAGATCGACAGAATATTAGAGAGAAAAATAAAGGAATATATAGAAAATGGTTTGGTGCAGCAATATCATTAGAATATCCGAAATATTGGAATTTATATATACATGAATATGCGTTGGGATCCTCTATATTAACAAGCTTTATAGAATTCTAGAATCTTTGATAATAAAGATTTCATTTCCGATTCAGCAAGAGTTTTCTTTCTTGGCCGTGTAGAAAATGAAATGATACAGTATAGTAATCCTGAATACCATGCCATTGTGTCTGGAGTTGGTGCCTTGATATGTCTTCCAGCATATTAAACTTAAAAATAAGCTAATTTATATCTGCACAATGGAAGATTGTGATTAAGTTCATTGTGCATAGAAATTGCCTGAGGAAAAGGGTTTTGTATCGAACCACAGTAATTCTGTGCCGTCGACTTCTTCCTCAATTTCCATCCCAGGTTTATTGATTGTTGGGTTTCAGCATTCACAAGGTCGGGTAGGGAGATAATTAGTATGCACGCAGTCCTTTGAAGTCAGAGATTCTCTTGATTAGAAAAACATTTACTACTGCACATTATATGGTTAAACAGACGGGGTGATTTGACTTCTGACATGAAATATTTATTTAAGGCATGTTAGAAGATCTAACTTGAAGTGACAATTTCTTTACGATGGTACTCGTGATCATGGGCATGTGAGGTGTTTAATCGTTGATGACAGTGAAGGAAATCGTGTAGCTTTAAAAGTATTCGTAAGATTGATTTAGTTGGTCAAAGTCTTCTCTCTCTTTTCTGATTTGGCCTGTAGTTAAAGAACAGTCGATGTAGCTTTCATAGTCAAGTTTCCAAAAATGGGAGAGGTCTTGTCTGTTTTAATGATAGTCTAGAAATGGATAAAATTCCAAAGAGCTGGCAGCTAGCTATAGATAGATCTTTGGTGCGAGGGAAAATCAATCAGAATATGGTTTATTTCTATCAGTCCAATATTTATCCTTGTCTTGATATTAAAAAGAAGCCATAGGAAGCATTTTGAAAAAAAAAAAATAATTGTTTTGTGTGCACAAAGTGATGGGTCATGTGACCAGGATGGCTGAAAGGACTATCAGTGTTGTCAGGAAGCTATAATTAATACAGGTCTTATCTTGATATCTTGTCTGGGTCTTATTGCCATGGTAATACTGCCAGACTATCTGGGCCTATTATCTCTGCTGGGGATATAATCAAATGATTTTGGGGAAACTGTCAGTTTTCAAGACCTTAACATAGAATTTAATGCTGGTACCTGTATGTCTTCGTGTATTGTAGAGTAATTTATTATATAATTTACTCCCTTGGTTGAATACTCACTTCTTGTGTGGAGGTCAGAGTGTGAAGCATCTGAGTTATTAAAATAGGTCACAATTGTTCTTTTGATAAATGCTAGGTAATTAGGAGTGAAAATTGCAGGTCTTTTTAAAATAAGGTTCTTTTGTGACAATATAAGTCACTTTGAGGGCCGAGCATACTGTAAAGGGCTTTAATTTTGTGGGGCTAAAATTTCGTGATTTTTCTCTTTCTGTATTTCGCTATGGTGTAAATTTTGTGGAAAATAAAGAGACTGAATTAGAATGAAACACTAAATTACATTGAACAGTATTTCACGATGGTTTTATTTTCACGATTGATTATGTAATTGATAATATGGTGAAAATAAAACCCACACAAATATTTCCCCCTATACAAGTAAGTCTAACTTTGTGTCACTTTATATCTACACAGTCATTGCCATCTCTAAACAGGGTGAAAATTCTCAAAGGGATGTAAAACTCCAAAAAACAGTCACAACTTATTAGGAAAGAAAGACAAAGACTATTTAAAATGAGCATCATTTTCCTAATATTCCCCTTGGTTGGCCTCCATGGGAACAAAAATGGGTTACTACCATAGTATATTTGCTTGGCACAGTTGCAGAAATATTGATAGGTCTGCCAGGTATTGCTCATTCATAATCTCTGTTTGATAATACATTTCTCTCTTCACCCTCAGAATATGTTGTTCACAGTATGTGGTGCAGTGTATGCTGTGAGACCTCATGAACTGTGTACACTTCTTATATATCTACAGGTGTGTTGGGGGGTATTACCCTGGTGTTTACCTGTACACAAATGATGTACTGTTTGCTCACCTATATAGTCAATTTACTACTGCTTTCCAGGAATGTGTTCAAGTTATAAAAGTGTTGATATAACTTGTTATCACACCTGAAGTATCGAAACAATGACATGTTTAGCATTAGAATATAAGTATGTACTGTGGACTTTGTAGATGCTACCAATGGATACATTGAGGATATAACGATCGTCTCAGGACCAGGAAATGGAAGACCAAGCGAAAAGCTGACAGCGAAAGAAGATTGATTTCCACACTGGATTTATAGGTACACCGTACAGGTATTCAAAGTTCATCATTGTTTACTGATAAAGCTCTACATATACCACTCAGTTTGCACGGAATAAATGTAGGGACTATATATTCTCTTGTTTAAAACTAAAAGATCTGCAGAGTATCACAATATAAGGGAACCCATTGTATAATAAAAACATGTACATGATCCATGGTGAATACAAATAAAAAATAAGCCAAAATTTGTAGTAAATGAGTAAATTAATATACCACTGAAATACAAAGAAATGAAAAATATGCTGAAGCAGTTTTTAAAAGTGATGTGTATCATTCTTTGCCAAAGACATCAGGTCATGGGTGACAAAATTTGATTTGCTCTTGATTAACTTCTTTCCATAAAGCATGATACATGTATAATAAATTGTTTATCCAATGTGTTCTGATATTTGATTGCATACACCAGAATTTGGGTGTGTACCGAGGTACTTCAATTTTACATTGAGGATAACTAAGAGCTCTGTTTGCTCTTTTGTATATGATATATTTTCATTTGACTGATTATGAATTTTTTCCATTATTCCATTATTAAGATTCCACTAGTGTATTAGTAAATAGTAGTTTGTGATACCCCAACTAGCCTCCTCATTAGTGAAATAGAAAGTAAAGGAACAGTAAAATGTATTCGATAATTCCATTAGTGCCTTATGTATCCATCTTCCATTGGTAATATTCGTAGATTATTGCTCTCCTTTATGAATGACATATTATCTCAGACGAGATATCTGCCTTATGAATTCCATGGCATTATTGATAGTATATGATGCACTTAATGCTTTTACTGTCTTCAGAGCTCATTTGCATACAGTTAATCTCCTATATGCTTTAGAAGTCAGTCTTATGTTTTACAATCAATACAGCAGAGGAAAGGCCCCCACAAAACATTTCCAATATACCAGGCAGTATTTTGGCTTTACTCAGAGAAATGGTAGAAAAAGCAATCCTGGAGATATTTCATCATATAAAAACATCAATACAGTCTCTATATGCTGGAGAATTCAGCCAACTCAATTATCTTGGGATTTCTTTCCAGTCTCCGGAATATGTTTAGCCAAGGGTATCCATTCTACCTCTTGGTTCAAATCAATATGGCACCGAACTAATTTGTATCAATGAACACGATTGGATGGCTGTAATGTTTGAATTCAGATATTGATTGTCAGTGGCAGGATGGATCTGAAACTTCCACAGTAGGCTCTTTGCCCATATATAGTATGATGGAATGGAGTGTGTTTCTAGCAGTCAATGAACAAATCTGTTATTGATATTCAGTTTGTGTAAGGGCCAAAGAAAAAGTTCAAATACCCTTAAATTGTACATTAAAACTCTTTTAATGAAGAAAAGGGTGCTGAAGTTTCAAAAGTAATGGAATGAATGTGAAAAACTGTTTGACATTTTGAATGTATTGGATGTGAGCAGCAGTATTGGATTTATGGATAGAAGTCCATGTTTCATGTGGTATTCACCGATTGAAATATTTCTGGTTGAACTTTGATATGTGGATTTAGTTTGCATTATTAAGGTCAACTAAAGCAAGGACAAACTGAATCGTAATATAGTTTTGTCCCACACAAGAAGATGAGGCATTTATCAAATATGGCTGTCATTTATACCTTGTGTAAGTATGAATTTTGAATTTGATATCTTTTTCTAGACATAATTGAAAATTTTTTCTTTGTGTGACTGGAGACAAATTAGTATTCTTGAAAGCAAAATGTTCATAAACTAGCTAGTCTTGTTTCCTGTTTTCTGTCTGTCAGATTGAGGTTATATTTTCCCAAAATGACCAAAACTGTTCGTTTAAATTTATGAAAACATTCATTGCGGTGAAGTGCAACACCAAAAAGGAGTTCAAGATCACTTTAAGGTCAAGGTCATAGCAGATGACATTGTGTACATATAACAGCTGTTATGGTTGCAAATTAAGATTTGGGTAATTGAAGAAAATGTCCATTGAACTCCTTTTACACCAGGAAAATAAACCCCAAATCTTGTATAAATGGAAGCCATTTTATTTTAACAGTATGTTTTCCCATTACAGTACAATTTGAAGGATTGGTTGTATTTTATTTTATTTTTTATTCATTTGTTTCATGTTGGCAATTTTTTCTGTACTAGATTCATATTTCCTATACTGGATTTTTTTTTCTTTCAAGGTTACCTAGTCGTCATTACAGATCCATAAGGATGCTGAGTTGTTTTATTGTCTCTTTAGAATTCATAGAATTAAGCAGGCCCTGAGTGTGCCCATACTATAACAAAACGGGCTCTCCCTTTTAGTGTGATTTATGTATCTAGATTAGGAAACTTGTTCAGCGTTAGGATTGAATTGCCACAGCGAAATGAGCTTTCTTCCAGAAATTGCAAAATAAGCAGAATGTAAAATTGGTTGTGTTGTCATTAACTGTTTAGCTCACCGTAGCTGAAAGCTCATGCATACTTTCTTGATTAAACTGTGTCCATTTCTGTCTGTTATAATCTGTAAACTTTTTCACATTTTTGTCTTCTCAAAAAGCAATAGGCCAATTTTATCCAAACTTGATTTTAAAGCATACTTGCTAAGGGGAGGTAATTTAAGAAATGGTGAACATGATAAGACATTTTTAAAAAAAAATTTGCTTTATTTTATGATGAAAGAGATGTGGATTGGGCCACAATATGAGTTTGAAGTTTTACATTGGAATTTATAATATGAAAGAAACTTTTAATAGAACCACAAGGTACAGTTTTTTTTTTCTCAAATGAATGCAAGCATCACCATGTAGTGTAGATTATAGTGGTATTTTTTTTATATTTTTTTTATCAAACCAAATCCCCATAAGAATAATGTGACTACAATGAAGGATTTAAGTTTTATATGAGAGAATAGTTGTTCATGTACTTTATGTGACCCATGGGTCTCTTGATCTCGTATGAATGCTGTTCTAACAGAGCCTTGGATTTGGATTTTATTCTGTAGCTTCAGAGATATAGAACCAAGAAATCTAATATTAATGTACTGTGGTCCCACTGGTTAAATGAGTGCTGATTGCATGTCTATGCTAATAGTGATTAGACATACACTGGAAAATACAACAATAATCAAAAAGCTAAAGATGCGCAAAGTCATACGCAATGTTTCTGCCATTTTTTATGTTAAATTATTTTTTCATCTCCGTGGTAAGCAAAGAAACAAATTAGTTTAAATATTATATTGTAGTCATTTTACATTGTACATGTACTTCATCAGTGGTTAGATCATCTAACTAGTAATACAAGTATTGAGAAGTATTGCATATGACCCTAAAGCTGTTGTAGGAAAGCATACTGCACATTTACCAGCATGTTTCTGACAAAAGAATGAATCAAAATTTTGCTCTATAAGAAATGGCAAAAATGCTCGTAGAATATTTAACATTTGTTACCTCTGCCGAGGAGGTTATATAATCGGAGGCATTATATTTATTTGTCTGTTAGCAACTTCATGCAAATGCTAATGGTCAGATCGCCTTGAAAATTGGTACACAGATGTGTCTTGGTCTAAGGAAGAACCTATTAAATTTTGGTGGTGATCCAGATCCTGTATCCAGAATTTTAAGTAAACTTGGTGGAAATCAGAAATCTCGGATTGTTCTTCTTTGAAAATGCAACATAGTCAATATCACAATACACTGATATTTTTTAAAGTTAGATAATTCTTAGTTTATATATAATGGTTATTGAACTTGTGAATAAAAATATTGGAGGGTAAGTAGAGTTTCAATAAAATGGATTATTTTGTGAAGAATCACTTGAAATGTCATACATTGCACCATTATAAGAAACTTGTAAGGGACCTGCACAGTACATGTATGACATACCCTATAAGAACAGTGTACTGAGAGTTCATGCCTTGACTGACCATTGACTCTGCAGAAACATTTGCTGATTAACAGTATTTGGCTGAATTTGAACATGTAGGTGGTGTTTTCCGAGTAATAATATGTTTATATGTTTACAGCCAAATTTGTTCAGGTAACTGAAGCATTAATAATGGTCATTTTTTTTGGGGGGGGGGAACTAAGAAAGAAACAATTGTGATGATATGGTAGTTGTTGATCATTAGTTGGCTGTCATGGGATAGGTCTGGAGAACAATACCTCGTAGCAACCACTTTGTTGTGGGGATATTTGTACAAAAGAAATCTTTGATAATTGAGCGTTGTTTATACAGAGTTGTGTATATAACTTTTGTATTATGATATTTTTTTTCTGAGGGGGTGAGGGATGATCAATTTACTTCTTGTGACATTTGTATAAGCTGCAGAGATGCGTAATAGTGGAAGGATATTTTGTAAAGTCAGGGCACTCGTTTAAATGATTAAACACACAAAGGTGTAACTGCCCATCTAATGAATGTGCAGTGTTGTTATAGCTTTCTGATCTTTGGTCGTGGAAATATCTATTCTTCTGTAAGTTTGCTTCTCCAATGGATCCATTAGAATGAACTCATTTCCAATGAAAATGTAATTCTACGTTTCCCTAAATGGAGGTGTGTGACAAAAAATATAATGAAGTCAAAACTGAATCCAAATTTGTTTTTGTCTGCATCATTTCATTTAAATTTTTTCATTATTCAACAAATATACTTATGCTTATTGAAGCAAGGAAAGAAATTTCCAGTTTTGCTCCCCCATCCAATTCAAAGGCTTCCAGAAGGTGCCTGTCCCAAAATAGGTGTAATAAGAGCCCTGAAGCTGTGATTTAGTTGGCTGTTGCATACTGCATGTAGTAATGTTAATACTGATAACTCTTCTATATTTGATATTTGGTTTGTAGCTATGTTGAACAGCACTATTGAAATATATTGGCTCGTAAGGAAAATGACGGGTACCATTAGCCAAGCGTTCCTTGATATTAACTGCTTTTGTGTTAAAGCATGTCTTAGAGTATGTTGAGATTGCTCCACAAATTTCCCATTTAGATGCTATATTTGATGAAAGCCACGGCGGTATTGATCTCGATTCAAGTGGAATAAATGATAAAATACAAGCCTGTTGCTAAAGATTTCTTCATTACAAATTCAACATCCATCTTTCTATGCTGCGCTAAACTGAATTATTCTTCCTCTCGCTTGGATTGATTTTTTTGCGTGGACACGCGATGTAGATGCTCTTCAGTAGTCTGTCGGAAGCACTGAAGGAACGTGTCTGAAAGATTGTGGCTACATAGTGAAATGTAACACATTAAATTTGCATGAGCAGATTGTTGGGCCATACATGGAATAAGCACCCAACTCAGTTCTTGATAGTATCATTATCTGGAATACTCTGTTGATAATCGACTAAACAATTCACCTATTCCCTTGATTGCCATACAATCAATATTCATTCTGACCCAACAACTCACCCAAATGTTGATTGGTAATGATAGAAAATTGTCACATAGAGCCTCAATAGTTCTCTGTACAATGATTTTGTCGATAATGGAACAACCTTTGTCTCCGAGCTTGTGTGGAATTTTCACCTGACATCACCTTTCTTTTCAATGAGATCTGATGGGGTCGGTTGGAACATGAACTATCTTGAAGCACCTGTAAGTTAAGCCGTTCGGATTTAGGGATGACAGGTGTAATAGGATAGCAGAAAAAAAGCTGTCACTGGTTGCTGGGGATGATGGATGAGGAAATCAGTTATTCTATGATACAGTGTCAATGAAGATGCATAGCAAAATCTGTATCCCATACAATATGAACCCAACACGCCAACATTTAGCCCGAAGGCCAATATTGGTTGAAGGTTAATATGGTATGCGGAACATTTTGACATGCATTATTGTAAATATGTATTCGAAATCACAACTAGGAAGATCGCTTTGGACTCTTTTTTAATACTGTAGAAGCACAAATATTCGTCGGGTTAAAATTTCGTTGTTTTGATTCCCAAAAAAATTTCGTTGGGATTTAATTTTCGTCATTTCAGACCGCTCTGTATTTATCAACAGTTGGATTAAAAATTCGTCATGGATTTAATTTCATTGATTTATGCTACCAATGAAATTAACGAAATTTAATCCATGATGAATATTTGTGCTTCTACAGTACATGTATTCAGTTGTATTCCGTAAAATTTCATCCTTCATCTTCTGAGCAGTGTTTTTTACACTGTCGCTGGATTATATTAATGGTCGTATTCAGAAGCGTTTTTCGATACTGAGTGATTGACAAAGGACCTGCACTTGTAGAATCATCAGAGATACAGAAATCATATATCTCATAAGAAACACTTTACGACGATATTAAAAGGTACTTGGTTGCCATTCAACCAAACCTACGCACTAAGCAAAAGTTTTGGCACATCATTTCTGTATAAAGGGAAAGGGTCTCAAAATTACTCCCATTTGTTACTTGTTATTTCATCATTACAGATTTCAGGTTTTTCATGGACATGAATTGAGGTCACCTGATTTTACCAAAAATGATTTTCAGTTACAATATTTAAAAGTCTCCAAGGTCACATATTGCATGCATTTGTCTTTTCAGGAGCTATGAAACCAATTACTTTGGTAAAAAATCAAGTGAATTTTAATCTCTCTACTCCTTTCAGACCTCTTAAGTTTTGCAATCACTAGCAAGAAGATCCAGAGATCACAAAACCCCAGCTACTTGGCTCTCCAATCGTGAAAGTTGTGTGCAACTGATTGCTCCCAGAATAACTAATCTGAATGAAATTTACATGCAATCTTGTCATTATCACAATGGCACCAAAGGCACACCACTTTCAAACTCCAGTAGTCTTCTTACAATTTTTTTTTTATATCAGACTTGTTAATTGGGAAACATGTCCAAGCTCAGATCGAAGGGAGAAATGAAACAAAATCTCAAAACGTCTGTATATTTACGACAGTTGAACCTTGTTTTCTTGAACTCGATGGGAACGAGAATAAACATTGAGATATCCGTGGATTCAACTTCCGGATCACTGCGACATAGCCATGATATTTGAGACACCAGTGTTCGGGATACCAAAGTTCAACTGTATATATGCGTAATTGTAATGGATGTAAAATTCATTTTCAAGTTTTCATGCATGTAGTGTTCAAAGCAGTGATGTTCGAACAATTTAAACTTTCTAAAACTGCAAATATTTTACCCACTGTGTGCTGTGCAATATACCCATAATCCATAGGTACTGTGTCTACAATCTCTATCACCATGCAGAGTTACTCTATTTTATAGTATTTTATGCGTGATGCTCAGATGACCTTTCCAAGTTTAGACCTTATGGCCTATAGCGTAATGAATATTGGTACATGTGATACAGTTATACTATATGTAATGGATTTTTGTATGATAATGCTACATGCATTGTGGAATGAATGTTTGAAAATAGGGCTGTTAGAAAGGTTATTATGGTTAATGTTTCAGATGGTTTGATGGTTGCAGAATTTCTACAGTTTCATTTTATACTCGATTGGAGAACATTTATTTTGGTACAGATAACCGGGATGCCATTAATGTCAGAACATTGGGCTGGGGAGGGAGGTTATATTGAATCTATTGATTTATTTAGCATTAATTAAATTTACTATCAGCAACGGGTTAGTGATTTATAGCCACATTTGCTGGGACATTGGATTAAAAAAGATTCTTTATTATAGAAAACCAATTTCATCTGTTGTTCTTCTCAGGCCGTGCTTGCTGTAGATGGGCTCTTCGGATTTTCAGTGTCATTACAATCATGATTTTTAAGCAGCTGTGTCAAAGATGAATAATTTATGCCATCATTTTGTTCAGTGTTGCACAAAATTCATTATAAACGATTATCATCTCATCTGTTTATGTCAATGGGGTGTAAAAACTAAAGAATGCAATCTCAGTCCTTGGTGTTTGATTACTAGATATCGGAATGATTCTATATGATTTTTTATTGGTAACAAAGAAAATGGAAAACTCGACCTTTATAGGGGGAGAACATTAAAAGTTGGCCATTCATCAATCAGTCCTTTAGTCTGTCACAAATTTTGACCTGTGGCCCAAGATTTTTACTTCAGATTTTGCATGTATATTAATTGTGAAAAATTCTTTCATTTTGTTACCATGCATTAATGAAGTGTATAGCTTTCCTAAAAATGATAAAAATTGAGGAGGTTTATATATACCATCAGTGAAATGAACTGATGCCACCCCCCACCCCCCAGTTAAAAATTGGTGGCTGTGACCTCTGAATCATTTCGATATAGCCAATATATTTGAAATATCAGTGTTCAAGATACCAAAGTTCAACTGTATTTTTCCTTATTAATTAGCCAGATGTGTACTTTACTTTCTACTCTAAGAGTACAAGGTTTATTTACATAAAATGGAATCAGATTACGAAAAAAATCCTTTTTGTATATAGTCTCATTGCTTGTGTTGCAGATAATATCTTGAAATATTTATGTGTTTGGTGAAATATTTATCATACTGTTATTCAATTTATCTACACACCACTGCAGTCACAAGTACAGTAAACATCAAAAAAACAAATACTTTTTAAAATAAATGTTTGATAAAATATTAATGGTTATGCTTACAAAGACTTTTTTTCATAGACAAATCAAAAGGAATATCCAGTTTTTTGATCACCAGACTTTGGAGTATAAACACAGGGACTGCCGTATATTTGCTGACGTCTGAGTTCATTGATTGCATCATTAGAGAGCATTATTTGGAAATGCTTACAGTCGTGGTTTAGCTTCGTTTGGGTGTCAGCCGAGGTTAATACACCTTATAGAGAGAGTAGGAGGCTTATTGATTAGGCAAACTTTACAAAAGAAAAACTGTTGTTTCTGAATCTGGTTGATTAGTTCACAATCGACTGTAGTAAAGTAGCAAAAAACAATTTCACCTTACACACAGTGAAGTCATTCGGAATGTTACATTGAGTTTGGGAATTGAAGTGTTATGCAAGTCACATTTACTGTCCTCGCTCTTATTTGGGAAAAAAAACAATTAAAATTCTCAAAACTTCAGTATAAATATTAAAGTAATCTAGCTCTAGTCGTTTTGCTATTAATAATGCACACATTTTTTAGTGGTTTGAAAATTGTGTTAATTGAAGTGTACTATACACAAAACAAAATCATTGATCTCTGGACAAGTGGATGATTTTGTAATTTAGTCCCCCATGCAAATTTTTTTTTACCCTACATTCTGACAATGGAAGATTATTAGGTTACAGAACTAATGGTCCTTTTTTATACAAAGATATGGCAGATGTTACAGGAGATATTTACATTTATTGATCCTCTCTTGGACAGTAGCTTGGTACTGGGGGGAAACACATGAAGTGTCGTGTTCGAGGGCATATGTCAGTATTTTGAACGTGCTTTGTTCTTTGTAGTTTCTGTTCATTAAGCACTATGAACATTTTGCAAAACTGTTCAAATATATGACTGATTAAAACAAGCTGTCAATTACGTCTGTATTTAGTTAAATGACTTTAATCATTGATTTTGTTTTGTAAATATTTATATAATGCTGTTCATACTTTGATTATGCTGTGGAGTGATTTCAAATATTGCGTACTAGAGTAGACTGTGTAAACCCTTTACTTGTATAAGGATTTTATTGAACACTTAACAAGGCCGGTCAATGAACGCATGTTTCATATGGTTGAAACAAACAGAAATTATTTATAAAATTGTGAAACACACTGTCAATCTGGCCGAGATAAAAGATTATTGACATGGAATGATGTAAGCATTGCTATAAAGATATTATACTATTTCATTGTCTTGAAGTTATCTTGAAAATTTGCTATAATGTTCCTAATTCAATGGGAACAATTTGCTACAAAATTGAATTGAATTTAAATCAAAATAGTCTTAAATAAGATCATACGCAACGTTCGTTATCAATATATATTTTATAGAAATATTCTTAATATAAAATCATAGTACCCTTAGATATTCTTTGAGAAAAAATCAGACCATATTTCCTGTGTTTTGGAAAAGATAACAGTTGATGAAGAATGCAATTTGCACAATTATTCATACTTCTGAGTTATCTGGATCTTTGGAGAAAGCACCTGTACATGTATATACATACTACAAAAACACTGTCAGTTGTCGTATGATTATATTTTCATCATCATCAAATAATTCTAAGGGGATTAAATGATGTTTGTGTTTTCTGTAACTCTTATTATCATCATTGGAAATCTTCAATTTTGGAGATAGAAAAAAAATTGTGAAATGTACATTGCGTATGCCCTTAATCCTTGGTCTTCATATAGAGGTATTCCAAAATGTTGTTACTGGTAATGTAAAGCAAAGTAGACTGTATAGGCTAGCATTATTCATTAGTGGTTGTGATCACAATAAAGCATTGTATCCTTGTATCCAAATACATTGTTTTGAGGAAACAAAGTGCAGGATAGGCCTATATAAGAGTGAAAAGAAACAAACAAACAAAGGACACCTTTGACATTTTTACTGAAGGGAAATGCATTTTCCTGGATTTCTGTTAATTTTGTAGACCATTGATTTAATTAACAAGTGTTTGGTGATTTTTGTAGGTGGGCTGAATTGCCAGGATGACACTGGAACGCAATCTACAGCCTGAATACTCGTCCGTTATAATGAGTACAGCGCCTCACCGATCATCCAACCTCGACGTACCTCATCAGCCCCGCGATGAACCCATCAACAGCCGGAACAGTCCCAGTACCCTCAATGTCCTCACCACAAGCTCAGACTTCGAGTTCTCTAATAGGTACGCTTTACTTTCACATTATGTTATGGTGTGGGATATTTACGGGTAGTTCCCAATTCTATTTTTGTCTCACTGCATGGATTTGAAACTTAGGAAGAGTTTGTTAATTTAAAAGTTTTAGACATACAGTGTGTATATTTTATGTTCAGAAGTATAAGGAAAGAGGATAACACTTTTTTGGCAGTTTTCTTAGAAAATGATTTAAACAATCCAGGAAACCAGTTTATTTCCCCCTCCCAATAAAGGGTTTATGCTCACACAGCCACACTTGGGGGAGAGGGGGGGGGGAGTAAATATGAATCATTGGTTCATCTATCTATTCCACTATTTTGCTCCGGGCCATAATAACTGTGTTATGGAAAGATATTATACAAATGAACCATTCCTTGACACAAAGGTTGTTTATGGTCAGATAGTGTGTCGTAACCTGACGCAAGGTCATTTAGCCAATGAGAGGGTCATTTACAAACGAAGACTGGTCTAAAAAAAAAAAAACACAAAAAAAACGAAGACTGGTCTCTGGCTAAGTAATGCATGGAATGTGGGAGTTTGTAAAAGTGCATCACTGAGATATTCTGTAATTTGTATATGCCCCACTTTAGATGAGACCAACAGTACGTATTATGTCTTATTAGGACAAAAATTTTAGGGAATATTTTTCTTTTCTTTTAAAAAACTTTATAATCATGAAAGCATGTTTCACAGAGAGAAAATGAAAGAACGTTACACACCAAGTCACTGAAAATGGTGGTTAGCTCAATTTGAGCATTGTATTGTTCAATAAATGATGTGCTTTCTCACTTTATGTGTGCAAGATGTGAAAGACCGATTATGTAACAGCCACTCTCGTTTTGGTTTGGATGTTACAGCTTTCGGATTTTATGTGTAATTCCTGTTGGATGGTTAAGATTTGAATGCATCATAGCCTCACTATGGTGTGAAAAAAAAGAAGAAAAAAGAACAGTTGCTCTCATTTTAAAAGATTTTGATTTGATTTGAAAAATGAAAGTTTATTTATTTACAAACATACAATTTAGAATTATAAATTAGACAAATTTGAATGATTTTATATTTTAGCATGAGTCAACCTCTCTTATTTACAGTTACACTTTGTACACACACACACAAAAAAAAACTAACAGAAAAAACAAAACAACTTAAAAGATGAAATAGACATTCAAATTTTCACACACGCCCCCAAATGAAATAGAAAGCCATCATTTTGATAGAGTTTGAAGGTCTAGATAAGGGGTATGCCTACAGGGAAAGCTTTCCCTTACCAAATTATTCATGTGTACTCAAACGCTGATTTCTCACGTGAGTTCACACGAGCTTTTTTACATGCAAATTAGGTGAGAATCATCATTAAAAATTCACATTTGAAAAATTTCAACCGAGATTCACATTTTGAAAACCTGAGTTTCAATGTGAGCTCTCACGTGAGTTTCACATGAGCTTTTTAACATGCAAATTAGGTGAGAATCACAGTTGAAAATATTCAACTGTGATTCACATTTGAAAATTTCACATTTGAGACAAGATACATTTTTTCAGGGGATTTTTTCTCACATGTGAAAATTTCACATGTGATATTTCGTTTCAGAAAATGAAAATCAAAATGATGCATGATCTCTATATTCAAATCAATTGAAACTTATAACAACTTCGGTTTCTACATCTATTAGATGAATATCTTTGCACCATCTTAAAATCTTCCATTGTTAGTACTTGTTGCCACGCGTTTTTATCACATTCACGTATTGTCTGCGAAAACTCTTCTGTACTCATCCATTTTGTTTATAATTTTTATGTTATATTTGCCTTTCCAACACAGATCACTGGTTAGTTCAGAAACTTAATGCACATAAATCAGGATTTTCAGAATGGGCAAACTGAAGAAAGCCTTTATGTCCATTGTCCACATATCCATATATACATTAACTTCCTCATCTTTTATCCTGAAGTGCATTCTGAAATATATTTTTAAGTTTTTAGATACCAATACCCAAGTTGATACAGGTGAAATGAGGAATCAATTTATATTTTTTTAATATTTTTTTTTAATTTGCCTATTACAATGGACAATTTTTGGAATCCAAATTAGCATTTGAATAATAAAGAAAATGAATCAAAGACAGAAATGAGAAATGGCCTGGTTGCTTGTAAATTTGTCGTGTAACATGCGAGTAGGTAGTCGGACAGGTCTGAAATCGAATCCCACGATTATGGGACCATCGCTGATGATGGATTCAAGGTCATGAGCTACGATAATTAATTGCTGAGTAAAGTGTTACGAATTTGCAACTATCAAGAATAACACTGGAAATATTTAAGTCGGTAAATCAGGAAGTAGATGTCGGACAGGTCTGAATCGGATCCCACGATATGGGAACACCCCTGATGATAACTATGAAATGTCATGAGGCTAACGTATAAGTAGTTACTGAGTAAGTGTTACAGAAATTATTTACCCACACCACCACCCGCCATTAACCATTTTATAAAGCCGGTTTTGCCACTCGTGCAACCCGGCCAAAAAGTATAGACCATTTACTCATTTAGTAATTAAATAAAGATATAAACCACTAATTAGATCTAATTACTTTCTGCTAAACCACCCCAATTTCTATTTGAAATAGAAGGCAAGTATTTAAGAAAATCTTTAAATATATATTGATGCCACTAAAATGACAGGTCCAAAGTTAAAAATGACCTTACTAAAACTTGTTCCTCCAGTGTCCATTTGCCCAATTTATGTTATTGTCTTTAAAAATGAATCATTTTTGAGATCAAAGGATTGGGCAATGTTGTAGTTGTGAATGATATATATACTTCAAAGGTAAAACCAGTGCTCAATTTCATATGGGGCTATAAATTAGGTCCTGGTTTTCTTTTTTTTTTTTTCTAAACAGAACGTGAATCAATATAAGAATGGAAAGTCTGGTGTCCCTTGATATTGGCAAGCTGCAACTCTTACAACAGTATTATGCCAAATTTTAAAATTGTTTAGCGCCAAGCTTATAATGATGTTGTTAATAAGTGCAATGATTTTAATGCTGTGCATTAAATCCAAAGGGGGCGGGGGGGGGGGTACTTAAATAAATTGAACTAGAATTAAACTAATGTAATCGTGCGAATATGATGACAATAAGATATAGACTATAGGTAAAACGCGAATTAAGGGTAACGGAGTTGTGTAAACTGGTAGAAAAGGGGAACAGACACGCAAGCGATGCCTGGATTAATATATATATTTGCTAACCAAATTCAAGATTCACATTATTATCTGTAGCTTGTGGCCCGGTTTCAGGGTGGTTCTGCAAGCTCTTTTATGCAGCATTGTTTATCGAAATTTCTGGCCTGTGTTATTTATAATTAATCCTATCAAGGTAATTGAAGAGAAGATCTCAATATGGGGGAATTTGCATTTCCAACCTGTTTAAGAAACATATATTCAGCTGCAACATTTATACATATTATAATGATATATATCATGATGCAACAACAAATAAGAATTGAGCAAGGGTCCATTTTGTTTAAAACAATGAATTAAAGAGTCTATATGATTAGATACACATTAATACTACTTTCATGGCAACAATAAATCTGGATTCTGTCAATTGTAAATCCGGTATAAACAACTCCTTTTTCTTTAAAAATTCAAAATGGCGTCTTTTTTTCCGAGCTTCATAATATATTTCATGCATTCCACACCCGAGAAATATTCCTTCCAATGATCTATAAACTTGTACGTGCCTTTTTTCACAGGTGAGAATCAATTTGAATTTTTGACTTTGTGAATCCAAGCTTTTATAAATCCATAAAATCTAATGTTAAAAATTCAAACGTGAGACATCAAGTGTGAAACTCGGACTTAGTACTTATTAGTAGCTTTAATGTTGCTTAAAAATACAAAGTTCAGTTATCAAACTGAGAATCACTATGTGAAATATGCTACTTAGATTATTTTCATCCTACAAACCTTTGACAGTACAGATCATCTGTGATCTAGCTCACGTTGAGAAATGTTCAAACCTAAGATGTCAGGTTTGAAATTTCCTCACAGTTGATCAAACTGTGAAAATATACTTTTGATGAGAATCAAATGTGATGCACATTTGATTCAAATGTGAATCACATGTGAAGTAGTTAGAATTTCTGTACGGGTTGCTATTTCATTGAGATATTCAACATGAAGTGTTACTAATACAGCAGTGATTATCAACATGACCAGCTGTTTCTGGGGTATAGATTTGTTTGGGGGGGGGGGGGTGGGGGGGGGGGGGGGGGGGGGGGGGGGGGGGGGGGGGGGGGGAGGGGGGGGGGGGGGGGGGGGGGGGGGGGGGGGAGATTAGGCAAGATAGGATTGCCAAGATAAACCAGAAGTGTGGTAATCTGTCAGAGTAGTGGATGGAATGGCAGGTTGGAAGAAATGATTATCAGCTGTTGATCATTAGCCTGTGGTGTGGGGGAGGTGATGTCTGGCTGACCAGTGGCTCTGTGATAGTGGAGGAAGGTTGTTAGTCATTGCCCCTGTCATGTTACCAACTTGAAGGTCCATAATATAAGAATTTTAAAAAAGCTGTAAACTTGCATAGTCCAAAGTTCTTGAAATGTACTTTTGTGGTACCAGACATAAATCAGTACAAATAATGAAATGTACTGTGAATTTTACTGGTCTAAGGAAATTTTAACCAGTCAAATCCTATAGACTGGTAAATTTCAAGAGCACTAGAGTCAGATTTGCACTGTTAGTACTGAATATAGGTGTAAAACTGTCATCTAGAGCAATAATATCTGATTCTTCAGCCACCCTAGAATTAAAATCTCCACAGAGGATGATATCGCCCATATATACAATTAGAATGTGATATGGAATTTTATTACATTACTGGCAGCATATTAAGGATGACTAAATATGAAAAAGCCTGAACTTCATCAATTTTTAAATTTGAAAAAAACAATAAAATTAGGATGAATTTGATTCTTGTAAGAGGTGTTGGTCATCACTTTTGTTTGTGTGTAGATTCTATTAATAATTGATGTTTAGCAGCGTATTGGCCTGTGACTCTGTTGATGAAGCTATTCCTGATGACATCACCGTATTGACTTAGCAAGGTGTTTGTCATTTTGCATGTATATAGCTATTGGATGGTCATTAGGTGCAAAATGCCAGAAATCAATCAATTCTTGCTGAAATACACAACACAAATAAGCAATAAAAAGTTTAACTAGTTCAATGATAAGGATTGGTACATCAGATTGTGTACAGCTAATGAACCAAGTCATATATAATTGTTTTTGTGTATATAAATTGCAAAAATTATACTGGAATAACATTTTTTATATCTTTAGAATTCCAAAATAGAAACTCAATATGTTTTAAAAGCATTAATTCATATTGATGTCATTTTACTGGTATTCCTAATATTATGTTCACCATTGATCATTAATCATTAATTTTCCCGTGTGTGGTAACAATGTTTCTAAAATTATCACGTAAAATAATGGACATGCAAGAATCAGCAGATGAAAAGTAATAAATAATGGCATGGCCCTGCAAAACCATGAAGTCATCAAAGACTTCTGGTAATTAATCAGATCAGGCAGTGACAGTTCAAGAAGACGGATAATAATCAGGTTGATGGTGGCATCGTTTAGTGTCACAGTGACTCACGGTCTTATTCAGCAGCCATTTCACAATACCTGAGATGTGTATTGGGCATCGCTGAGTCAGTTGTTGTGATTGCGGTGGTAGATTCTTTGACTTTGTAGTAAATATGAACTCTTGAGACTTAGGGCAGGAGGCACTTAGAGGTTGTTGATTGAACACAAAATCAAAATAAATTCTTGGATAGAAATCAGAAAGATTTTCCATTTAATATTTGCTGATCAACTGTATTTTGAGTGATTAATGAATAAAACTTGAGTTACTTAAAGGCAGATTGTACATTATAAGTACATGTACTTATGTACTTTGTAAGTACATGTGATCTGCAGAGCATGAAAATATTTACATAAACACATGTTTTATTAGTTTTTACTTTTTGATGTTATTTTGGTATTTTTATTTCTTTATTTTTCTTAGTGCCAGTCTTCTGTGGTTATTTTATGAAAATTTTACATGTTGTACCACTTATCAGTACATGTAGATGTGCATTATATATTTTTAGCTCACCTGAACCGAAGTCAAGTTGGCTTTTCTGTCACCTGTTTTGTCCGTGTCTGTCCGTCCGTCCGTCCGTCTGTCTGTCCGTTCTGTCTGTCTGTCCGTTAACTTTTCACATTTTCGACTTCTTCTCAAGAACACTGGCCAAATTCAACCATACTTGGTACAAATCATCTTTGGGTTGAAGGGGATTCAAGTTTGTTTCAAATGATGAGACCAGCCCCCTTCAAAGGGGAGATAATTACACAAATTCAAAAATAGGGTGGTGTCACTTTAAAAATCTTCTTCTCAAGAACCACTGGGCCAGGAAGCTGAAATTTAGGAAGTTCTCGATATAGAGAGATTCAAGTTTTGTTCAAATCATGACCCCCGGGGTACGAGGCGGCACAATAGGGATCAAACAGTGTTACATATATATATAGGAAAATCTTTAAAAATCTTCTTCTCAAGAACCCACTGGGCCAGGAAAGCTGAAATTTATATGAAAGCTTCCTAATATAGAGGAGATTCAAGTTTGTTCAAGTCATGACCCCGGCCGGGTCGATGCAGGCCACACCAATAGGGATCAAATTTTAATATGAATATATTAGGGAAAATCTTAAAAATCTTCTTCTCAAGAACCACTGGGCAGGAAAGCTGAAATTATATAGGAAGCTTCCCTAATATAGAGGAGATTCAAGTTTGTTCAAGTATGACCCCGGGGTATGATGGGCCACAATTAGGAGGATCAAAGTTTACATATGATTAGATAGGGAAAATCTTTAAAATCTTCTTTTCTCAGAACCACTGGCCAGGAAAAGCTTGAATTTTATTGAAAGATTCCGATGATATAGAGAGATTTCAAGTTTGTTCAGTATGACCCCCCGGTAGGATGGGGCCACAATAGGGATCAAAGTTTTACATATGATTATTATAGGGAAATCTTTAAAAATCTTCTTCTCAAGACCATGGCCAGGGAAAGCTGAAATTTATATGGAAGCTTCTTAATATAGAGGAGATTCAAGTTTGTTCAAGTCGACCCCGGGGGTACGATGGGGCCACAATAGGGGATCAAAGTTTTACATATGTTATATAGGGGAATTTTAAAACTTCTCTTCTCAAGAACCACTGGGCCAGGAAAGCTGAAATTATATGAAAGCTCCTGATATAGAGGAAATTCAAGTTTTGTTCAACATCATGACCCCTGGGGGTACAAGGGCCACAATAGAGGAATCAAAGTTTTACATATGATTACACAGGGAAATCTTTAAAAAAAATTCTCAAGAACATGACCAGGAAATCTGAAATCTTATTTGAAAGCTTCCTGATATATGAAATTCAAGTTTGTACAATCATTTACTAGGGGTATTGATGGGGCACATATAGGGGATCTCAAAGTTTTACATTTGATATATATATTTAAAAATCTTTCTCAGACCAAAATACAACATTTACCTTAAAGCTTCCTGATATAGAGTGCGAGGGCCAAGGTCACTCAGTCGTTGAGCGATGTGGCCCATGGGCCTCTTGTTATGCTTTTTATTTGAGGTTCTAGAGCTAATGTCTTTTTCAAGAACTTTGCAAACAGTATCCCATGGTATTTTGGGTATAAATATTAAGAACACACCCACTTCAAAGATGACTGAATCAAGAAACGGTGAAAAAGGGTGAAACCATTGCAAAATTACTTTGAAAACCAGAGTAAAAAAAAAAGTGAAGCGAGATGATAGATTTTTCAAACCTTTTTAAAAAATTTGATGTTCATACTTAAATTAACATAATGAATATGAAAATGCATGTCTTGAACCATTCTCAAGGTAATTTTGCACAAAGTTTTAGTTTACTGAAAGAAATGCTATGAAGTGGTGTAATATCAGAATCAATAATTTCTTCGATTTAAATCATACGTATGATAAAAAAAATTGTTAGTGAAGTAAATGAGTGCTTCACAAATTGTAACTAGATGATTCTACACATTTTCATAATAAATCTTACAAAAGAAAACAAACATACTGTAAAACCTGTCTGTGTGGATGTTGTGCTATCCAGAATCTTGTCTAAATCATACACAATCTTCATCACCAGTCTTAGAATTCTGTCATTAAGAATGCTCTGTATTCCAGATGCTATCTCATCTGAGGATTTACTCTTACCAAGCATGTGTGGATGACACAAGTGTCAATGTATTGTAATACCTGTAAATATTATGTACATGTATGACAGTGTTACATTGTGTAATTGTATATTGTATTGTTCTGTCTCCAGTATGCTACAGTTGGACCATGACCTTGACCAGCTAAGTTTGACCGAGAAATCCGATGATTCCTCCTCTTCAGCCTCCCCCACAGAGCCTCATTCAGCACCAGTTACCCCCGCCCACCGCCAAGAGGGACCACCTATCACTGTGGGGTACCGCCGATCTGCTCAGGGAGGATTTCTGGAGGGACTCCTGGGCTGTCTTAGGCCGGTGTGGACAATCATAGGAAAGGCTACCACAGCAGAAC